>JAAAKD020110602.1:0-11775 GCA_010014825.2 Danaus melanippus | reverse complement strand
TGGTTCCATCGCATGCAGCGGTGTATTGACGTGAATGAACAATATTTTGAAAAGATATAATAAAACTAATAACTGGCTAATGTAATCAGTTTTTGATTTTCTAAGAACTTTCAGTTTGACCCTCGTACTACAGATCCATCTTATATAACGCAAAGTGATCAAGAAATAGTAATTGCTCTCGTTAAAAAGAAACAAGATGTAGGAAACATCAGAAAATTAGTTGGACAATCTCTGAAAAAACAAGCAGATAAAATGTTAGCTCAATCTTCGCTTAAATATCCTGCTGCTAAAACAGGCGATAATGTAGTGGTAAAAATTCCTGATGTAGACCGCGCTAAAGCCGATGACAGAAACATTATGGCTGTTATAATTTCTCAGGAGACAGAAAGATGTACAAGTTAGGCACTAAGCATGGGATTCTAAATCAGCTTTGCGCAAGGAATAAGTTCACTGTCTGCAAAGAAACGTTTTTTGCAATAGATACCGTTCCTCAACATGAAGTTGTCATCAGGGAATGTGCAAAAAAAGAGTCACATCTTGGCGGCCAAGGATTTCAGCATTGCAACTGTACCAGAGAATGCGTTTCAAATAGGTGTAAATGTAAAAAGTCAAACCTCATGTGTAACTGAAATGTCACAAGAGCCTTACTTGTAAGAATAAATAATAATTATGACCTGGTTAATTAATGTCAGTTCGTTTTATTCGTTTTAAAAACTTTATTATTTTTGTCTTTATTGGGTGTTGATCCCTGTGTTTTTATTTTTTTGTTTTATAACCAGTGAGCTTTAAATTTACTTTATAAATTAAAGTTAAATAACTTTATAACAATGTTAATTGACGTGATATTACTATTTTATGCTATTTTAATTTTTTAAATAATCTTTATGATTAGTTAAGGCAAATTGAAATATAATTTTATAATTTTAAACGCATACCTACGTGTTTTATTACATTATCCAAGTCATCGAAGATATTATATATAATAGCTAGGTAATGTGATTAATTTTGTGTCCATTATCACTTTAACCAAACAAGTAGATATTATGCTTAATGACTAGCCATTCTACATAATGTCCAGATTTATTACTTTGGCTGTAACATATATATAAAAAACATTATAATTAAATACCTAAACCATTAGTATATAACTAAATATCTTAAATTATATTTACTATCTTTATATCTATCTATCTTTATTTATCTTATAAAATATTTAAATCATAGTATACATAATAAAACCCTCCCCGCACCCTGCTGAGTCTTCAAAAACTTCTGAACTCACCAATAGGCATCCTACGAAACCTAATCTCTCCCCCTCTCCCCTTCCCCGCAAAATTTTACCTCAACACCTGCATCCTAACTTCCCATTACCAATGTAATGTTAATAGATACTGGAATTAGAATTGAATAAAAATGTTAAGTTTCAATAAATAGAGATAAATGTGAATAAAATTAAAATAGAGATTAGTAATAAGAAGATGTTAATAGATATTGGAATTAGAATTGAATGAAATGTCAAGTCTTAATAAATAGAGAAAAATGAGAATTTAAAGATAATGTAAAATAAAAGTAATGTAACCACGGAGAAAAAGTAAAAGACATGAAAATAAAGATAAGGAATGGAAATGTAGCAACCCCTACTTGATCCCAATGTACTAAGAAACAAGATAGATACTCTAAATTAATTAGTTAGAAGGTATAACCTGAGAGAGAAAGAGAGGTATGAAAGAAAGACTTGTATGAAGAATGAAAGGCCTTAATAAACGTGAGAACTGGCATGAAAGAGTAACAAATTGCCTAACAAAGACTCTGACCACGTCAGAGGGAGTAGAACAAAAAAAAAAAAACTCCCATTCCCTTACCCTAGCACCCTCGTGTTTGGGCTCATCTGGAAGGGCAAAAATAGTTCTACCGATTGGGCCCAACCGATTTTCATTTCCCCTCCCTAAATTTTCAAACTCCCGTAGCTCCTAAACCCCTGCACCTAGACCCCCCGTGTTGGGGCTCATTCAAAAGGGCACGACCTGCCCTAAAGACTGCGCCCAACCGTTTTCACCCTCCCCCCCAATTAGTAAATCCCCCTAACTCCCATACCCCTCGTCCCAGACTGTTGGTATAGCACAACACTAGCCGCAGACCGGACGTGCCACCACACTACTTTCCTGTCATCTGTCAACCATTGTGTGTTCTCATCTCATGTAAAATGTAATGTCGGCTTGTGGTATATAATTAAATAAAACTCATGGTTATAGTGAAGAACAACTTATTATTTCGATCTCAAATCCTACAAGTGGTAGCAGATCGTGGTTGGCGCTGCAAGGATGGCGTCGTCGACGTACGTTCGTGTCGAAGCACTCAGCAAACAAAACTACGACACGTGGTGTTTGCAAGCCCAGGCAATTCGAATAAAAAACGAATTATGGGATTACGTGAACGGAAATAAAAAGGTGACGGCGAAATCCACTACTGGTGAGATTGCAAATTTCGAAAGAGGAGATCTGATGGCTCGCTCGGAATTGTTCCTGCTGATATCCCCGCCGGAACTTAAAAAAATAAAAGGTTGCAAAACATCTAAAGAAGTATGGGATAAATTAAAAGCCACCGACCAAAGCTCGGGACCAGCCCGAAAGGCAACACTTTTAAAGAAATTAGTTCTTCAAAAACTATCATCCAATGACATCCGGGAGCATTTGAATAATTTCCTAGATATTGTGGACATGCTGGCGGATATGGAGGTAATCATTCATCCAGATTTACTAAGCATTATGATGTTATACAGTTTGCCGAATAGTTATGACAACTTTAGAATTGCCATAGAATCTAGAGATACACTGCCGACTCCTGAGGAATTAAAAATTAAAATAATTGAAGAAAGTGAAGCTAGAGAAAATACTAGTAGCTCACATACTACTGAAGGAGCTTTCTATTCAAAGAAAAAGGTCAAATTCTGCCATAATTGTAAAAAGAAGGGTCATTCTACAGATGCATGTTGGTTGAAAAAAGACAGTAAAGTAAAAAATGAAAATAAAAACAAGAAGTATGTTAGAAGTGAAAGTAACTTTAGCATAACACCTACTTGTCTTACTGTCACAGCACCTGATGTCTGGTGCCTGGACAGCATTTGCAGCTCTCATATGTGCAGCAAGAAAGAATTATTTGAAGAACTCCAGCCTGAGAGTGGATAGCTGCAGCTTGCGTCTGAAATCCTTACTGCTGAAATAAAAGGTAAAGGCAAAGTACTGAGATCTAAGATTTTCGCGAGTTTTATACATTTCAATGAAACTAATATTTTCGGATTATACTACGCGACTTTATTTTTTGTTAACAACTACATATTCCCGACGTTTCGGCTACTTTTCAGCAACCGTGATCACGGACGATCACATCTCGTCTGCCCTACAAGATGTTCTATGAAAATGGTAAAGATTCATATGAAGATCTCTTCGAAAATGTGAACCCGCTGCACCTGAAACAGAAAAAGAAAACATTAATCAACAAAACAAAAATAAGAAAAAAGAACAAAAGAAACTTACCACTGAAATTGAAATTGTACCAAAAAGAAACCTGAAACAAAATAAAAAGTTATTAGAAAAGGAAATAATCACAGAACAAAAAGAAAGTTATCAAAAAGACAGCGAAGATGAAGTTGAAAGTTACTGTGAAGTAGGCACTACTACTCAGTCAAATGATATAGAATGTATAGAAGATATAAATACTAGCGACAAGAGGAGTTCACCGAGAAGTGACAGAAGTAGTTCACCGAGAAGTGACAGAAGTAGTTCACCGAGAAGTGACAGAAGTAGGTCAACAAGAAGTGACAGGAGGAGATCACCTTAAAATCAAGAAACACAAAAAAGTAAAAGACAAAGGAAACCTCCTACATGGACGAACTACTATGTACAATGTGAAAGTAGCACCAGCTCTTCTGAAGAGTACTTATCAAACTATGCATGAAATGAAGATGAACAAGCTAACGAAAATAGCGAGGAATGGCATGACGCCATAAAAAATTAAATAAGAGCTCATGTTAAAAATGAAACATGGGAGATAAAACAAAAGGAGAATGGAGCTAACATTGTTGATTTTAAAATGATTCTAAAGGACGAGGGAACCATTAAGAAGGCACGTTTAGTAGCTAGAGGATTTATCCAGCGGTCTGGAATTGGTTGTAATGAGACTTATGCCCCAGTAGCAAAACTGAGCTCCATCAGACTCCTGATCTCTACAGCTGTAACTGAAAATCTAAACCTACATCAAATGGATGTAACAACTGCCTAATAAATGGAGTGCTTGAAGAAAAGATCTTTATGAAGCAACCAAAGTATTTAGAAAAATATTTACAGGAAATTATGTTAGAGGAAAGTTCGAGAGATGATTTAGACATACATATACACAAAGGCGAGAAAAATGTTAGAGGACATCAGGAAAAGCAAGAGTGAGAAAACTTGTCTTATAAAAAGGGCCATATATGGTTTGAAACAATCTGGGAGGCAATGGTATAAAAGACTTGATAATGAACTAAAAGAAATGGGCTTCACTCCTTCCGATGATCCCTGCATCTATACGTTAAATGAAAATGGAAATAAAATGATACTTGGTCTGTATATCGATGACATACTCATAGCCTACTCTTGTATAGACATGCTAAATGACACAATCAACAAACTTACCTCAAAATTTGAAATGAAAGATCTTGGATATCCTACTGAATTTCTTGGAATAGAATTTGTACTGAAAAAGAATGAATACATTAAATTGAAACAGGAAAAATATGTAGATAAACTGCTTAAAAAATATAACATGGAAGATTGCAAACCTGTAAATACGCCTATAGAACAAAGCCTAAAATTAGAAAAGGGAGAAAATAATGAAAACCCAGACTTACCTTATCAAAATCTTATTGGAGCGCTGATGTTCTTGGCAGTTGCTAATCGTCCTGATATAATGTTCACTGTGAGTTATCTTTCACAATTCAACAAATGTTATACAGCTGAACACTTCAAAGCCCTGAAACGAGTCCTAAGATACCTTAAGGGGACTAAAGCACTTGGACTGACTTTTAAGAAGGATGTACCTCATCCACTTCATGGATTTGCAGATGCGGGCTGGGCAGCTTGCATTGTTGACCGTAAATCCTAAACTGGGTTCTGTTTCAAGCACGCAGGAGCCATGATCAACTGGGAGGCCAGAAAGCAAAAATCTACAGCCATGTCAACGGCGGAAGCTGAATTTATGGCCCTGTCCGACTCCGTTAAAGAAGCTCTACACTTGAAAAAGTTAGCAAATTCTATGATGAAAAAGCCCCAAGATGAAATAACAATTTATTGCGATAATCAAGCCGCAATAAAAATAAGTCAAAATGCTATTGTTAGCAGAAAAACTAAACATATTGACTTAAGAATACATTTTATTATAGAACAAATAGAAAAAGGAGCAGTCAAATTTAATTATCTTGAAACTGAAAAGGTGGAAGCAGGTATCTTAACAAAGGGCCTGGCTGCACCCAGATTCTAGGTGTTAAGACAACATTTGGGACTTCATTAATTAACTGAAGCTGCTACTCTACTGCTGTTAGGAGGAGTGTTGGTATAGCACAACACTAGCCGCAGACCGGACGTGCCCCCGCACTACTTTCCTGTCATCTGTCAACCATTGTGTGTTCTCGTGTGTGTTCTCATCTTAAGTAAAATGTAATGTCGGCTTGTGGTACATAATTAAATAAAACTCATGGTTATAGTGAAGAACAACTTATTATTTCGTTCTCAAATCCTACACAGACCCCCCCTGTTGGGGCTCATTTAATAGAGCGAGAGCTGCCTTAGCGACTGGTCCCAACCGATTTTCCCCTCCCCTCCCAATTTAGTAAATCCCCCCAACTCACAAATTCTTTGACCCAGACCCCCCGTGTCCGGGCTCATTTAAAAAAGCACTAGCTGCTGCAGCGATTGGGACGCCTATTATTGTAATACCATAATATTTTATTGAAAAATTATATTTGACAACAACTGTGATAGCTTGACATCTGGGAGACCTTTACATTTCACAGAAAATATTGTATAAGACGGCCTCCTATACAGGCAAATAGACTAATTTTATTGATATTAAGACATATATATTTTTATATAGATATAGCAATAAGTAGCATATTAAACTACCAGACGCATCCCTCAAACTATGGTCCTAAAACACTCCCCTTCACCAAAGAAGACCACTACCCTGAGGGAAGCCCAGAAGACGGGAAAACCTCCAGGGAGACTCTGTCCTAAAGAAGTAGCCAGGGAGACGGAGCCGGTGGCGGTGACGCCTGAAACCGCAGTAAATGACAACTTAGCAGCAGAAGCGAAAGCTCACTACGAAGCTGCCCTGTCTAACCTGGTTATCTCCAGAAACCTGAAGAGTGAAATTAAAGAGGGGGTAACAAAAGCACTTGAAGGGCTATACCAAATTGTACTTGCGATGAACATCGAAATAGAAGTTTTACAAAACGGGGATAAGGAAGAAGCAGAGTAAAAAAACTCAAAACTCCCAGATACCCACAGTCGACCTGAGTAAGGAAATGCTAAGGAAAATGGACGAACATATAAAGATAGTCTAAGAGAACAGTAACAAAATGGATGACCTAAAGGAGGAACTGAGAGGACACAAACAAACGATCGAGAGGGCCACATATGCTGGATTTGCGGCGGGTCACAAAAAGGGGAGCACCCCGGAGAGGACCACGCTGCACTCGGTCCTGGTCATCTCCAGCCACGGAAATGAAACTGGAGAAGAAGTGATAAATAAGCTAAGAAAGGTAATAAATACGAAAGAAGGAGGAGTCAATATAGAGAGAATTGGAAAAGCTAGAGACGGAAAGGTCATCATAGGATGTAGGACTAAAGAAGAAAGGAGAGAAGTGCAAGACAGGATAGAAAAGGCAGGGGGACGACTAAAAGTAGAGGAAGTAAAAAATAAAAACCCCCTTGTCATCTTTAAGCACGTGGTTTCCTTGCTCACCAACGAGGAGGTTTTGAGGGCCTTGAAGAACCAGAACGGGTATCTTTTCGAAGGATTAGGGGAGGATGAAAAGGAAGTAGAAATAAAATACAGAAAGAGAACTCGAAACCCGCACGTCAATCACATCATGCTCAGGGTATCCCCGACGGAAAAAACTGGTGGAGAGAGGAAAGTTGCACATTGACATCCAACGAATTTGTTGACGGACCAATCTCCACTGGTCCAATGCTTCCAGTGCCTCGGGTATGGACACACAAAGGGGATGTGTGCCGATAAGGAGGAGACCTGCAGTCATTGTGCGGGAATGCATAAGAAGAAGGATTGCCCACAGTGGACAGCGGGAGCAGCACCTGAATGCGCTAACTGCCTAGCCGGAAAACTCGAAAAGATCGATCATAATGCTTTCGACTCAGAATGTCCGGTTAGGCAGAAGTGGGATGCGCTGGCCAGGGCTGTGACAGCATACTGCTGAGGGCGTCCAAATGGAATTAAGGCATAACCACAACAGCTTCAGGAAACTCGCTATGGAACGAAGCGGAAGGTCAAGCATTGGATGGAAGTCACACTCGGCTCACCCGACCTGCTGGGCAAGTCGGGAGGGATGAGGATGATTTGGCGAGTCAAAAACATCGGGCGCAATCGTACTGTCTTCGATTCAAGGGATACGGGGCTAGGTAATCAGCCTATGGCTAGGAGAAAAGGAAGGAAATCAGGAACGAGAATTGGCAACCTTTCATTTGAAAGGTTACCCAATTTTGAAGTGTGGAACCTAAGCCCCAAGAAGACGGAAGATGGATACGTAGGAACAGTGCGATTGCGGTCCGGGTTTGGAGGAGGTGCTCTTAACAATAGTGTAGGATCCGAACCCGATATAACTCAATGGTTAAGGTATTGAAGGAAAAAAAACAGGAAGTACGCTGAAGACCAGGTCGGCGGTTCTGAAAAGGAATAAAAATGAAGTAATAATAATGTTAATAATATTGTAAATAATAAAATGGAATTAGTAAATAATGAGAATATAATGTAAAATTAAAAAAAGAAAATAAGATGTAGATAAATGATATATAATGTTTGAACTTAGAGATAATAGAAAATGTAAATTAGATCAGATTTATGATAATGATAATGAAACAAGATAATATTTATAAAAATGTTTATTAGAGAAGATAAATTTAGATATACGACAATATGTTAAATAAAATAAGTTAATAACGTAGATAATGTGAAATATAAATAGAAATTAACAATGTAATAATGTAAAATGAGAAACAAATAAGAAATAAATAAAAGTAACCCCCCTAAATGATCCCGTAGAAAATAGATAATAAAATAGTAAATAGATAAAGCAGGTACACAAATTAGTTAGAAGGCATAGCCTAGGTAAGAAAGAGATGAATGATAGAAAGAAAAAGTATGCAGAATGAAAGGCCCTAGTGAATGATAGAATTGGAATGAAAGAGTATTGTGCAAACAAGGTCTCTGACCAAGTCAGAGGAAGTAGATAAAAAAAAAATTCCCATTCCCTACACACAAGCAATAACTTACACCTGTGGACATACAATGGGACACAAAAAGAGCACAGAAACACTCACCTTGCTGTGGTGGTCTGAAGAACTTGCTGTGATGAAAAAGAGCAGAGTCAGGAACGCAGCACCGGACCGAAGACCCACGATGGTGGGACTGTACCTGGAACAGAAGGAGAAGTACTATGAAGCGGTTAAAGCCTCACAGACAGCTAGTTGGCAGCGTTTCTGCTAAAACCAAGACAAGGAGGGAGTCTGGGATGGTCTCTACAAAATAATGGCAAAGACATGTAGAAGAGAGGAAGACTTGCCACTGCAGAAAGAAGGGTTACCGTTAACACCCTTGCAATCAGCCGAGTGGTTGGCGGAAACATTCTACCCACAAGACGACATGAAAGACGACACTAACAAACACAAAGAGCTCGGTGCGAAAGCTAATCTAATAAACTCACACCCTGACCCTCCATTCACGCTGGACGAAATGGAAAGAGCTGCGCAGTCCTTCAATCCAACAAAGGCACCGGGAGGAGATGGTTTCACAGCAGATATTTTGCTTAGAGGCCTTAAGAGCCGACCCTCGCTATCTGTTGTCACTACTGAATAAGTGTCTTGCTCTCAGCTACTTCCCGCGGATCTGGAAACAGGCTGTGGTGGTAGTCCTGAGGAAACCAGGGAAGGACTCGTACGTCGTGCCCAAGGCGTATAGGCCTATCGGTCTGCTACCCGTCTTGGGTAAGATTTATGAGAAGATGTTAATCACCAGACTCAAGTTTTACATTTTACCTAACATTAGTCCGAACCAATATGGGTTCATGCCACAGCGCGGAACCGAGGACGCGCTCTATGTCCTTATGAGCCATATTCGAGGCAAGCTTGCCGAAAAGAAGCTCATCACCATAGTGTCACTGGACATAGAAGGCGCCTTCGATACCGCGTGGTGGCCATTAATTAAAAATAGATTGGCAGAAGAGAACTGCCCAGTAAACTTGAGACTGGTGTTTGACAGCTATCTTTAAGATCGGTCGGTGACACTCAGATATGCGGGGGAACAGGTCAACCTATGCACAACCAAAGGTTGCGTGCAAGGCTCCATCGGGGGGCCTCTGTTGTGGAACTTGATCCTCGACCCTCTCCTAAAAAGCCTGCACAACAGAGGTATATACGCTCAAGCGTTCGCCGATGACGTTGTGTTGGTTTTCGATGGGGAGCTTGCCGCTGACGTGGAGAGGCAGGCCAACGAGACTCTCGAGCATGTGAGGGCATGGGGCGTTGATAACAAACTTAAATTTGAGCCACACAAGACGAATGCTATGGTTATCACCAAAAAACTTAAATACGACACCCCAAGCCTTAGCATGGGCGGAGTACAGGTTGAACTGTCGCAAACCATCAAATTACTGGGACTGACCATCGATGACAAGCTCACCTTCAATACACATATAAGTCTCGCCTGTAAAAAGGCAATCAACATATACAAAAAACTCGCAAAAGCAGCCCGCGTTAGCTGGGGGCTGCACCCAGAGGTTATCAGGACGATCTACACAGCAGCAATAGAGCCCACCATACTATACGCAGCGAGCGCAAGGGGCCTACCGCACGGTCTCCCTAGACTCTGCACTGGTGTTGGCTGGGCTGCTCCCTCTTGACCTCCGTATCAGTGAGGTTGCCTCGCTATACGAGGCCAAAAAGGGAGTATCACAGTCTATACTGGGAGATATAAAAGATTGAGCGGATGACTCCGTACACAGCGATGCCGCACCCCGCGAAGCTCATGAGCACGAGGATCGATCACCTGGTAGACGAAGAACAATATAACGCAATAGGCACAGAGACAACGCAAATATTCACAGACGGCAGAAAGATAGAGGGTAAGGTCGGTGCGGCCATTAGCATATGGACCGGACAGACCGAAACCAAAACTATCAAGCTTGCCTTGCCGTACTATGCTAGCGTCTACCAGGCTGAACTACTTGCCCTGAGGCGAGCGGCAAGCGAAGTTAAGAAAAACAAGGCGGTCAGATTGGGAATCTTCTCCGACTCGATGGCAGCGCTCATGACAGTTACGAACCCACTAGGATTAGAATTCCGTAAAGAAATTCAGGATAGCATCTCTCAAGGTAAAATAGTTAAATTATATTGGATTAAAGCACATACAGGATTCGAGGGGAACGAGCGCGCAGATCCGCTAGCCAAAGAGGCTGCCATTGGTTCGAAGAGGAGACCGGACTACGACCTGTGTCACGTCTCATTCGTCAAGCGGGCGATTAGAAACCGCACGATTGACGAGTGGGACGAAAGATACAAGTCAGGGACAACCGGATCGGTAACCAAGTTGTTTTTCCCGGATGTCATCGAGGCGTACAGGATGGTGCGGAAAACAACACCCGCACTCCTCGTGACCCAGCTGATGACGGGGTACGGAGGGTTCTCTGCATACTTGGCTCGCTTCAAGTGTAAAAGGGACCCTTCGTGTACCTGTGAGCCGGGAATCGAGGAGACCATGACGCATGTAATAATTGGACAATGCCCGATTTTCGCCAAACGTCGATACGACGCAGAGACCGAATTGGGAGAGGCCATCAGCCTCTCCAATTTTCATCACCTAAATACCGGTGATAAAAGGAACATTTTTGTTGATTACTGTAAAGAGGTCATTAAGATAGTAAATAAAAGGAATGCTAAAGAATAAGAAAATAAAATGATTACTTTACTTTTTTCTGCTTTACTTAATTAATATCTTAAATTATATGTAACAATAAGCTAGATGAATAAGAATTATATAACAATGTTAGATTGTAATAATGTCAATTTGAATGTTATATTAACATAAGAAAGCTCTGTATAAACTAGAATAAGTATATAATAAGACATGTTATATAATAAGAACAAAAATTGTAAGATAAGTAGATATAAGAATATTGTTATGAAAACCTAAAAAGACAAAAAAACCCAGAACGGCACAAAAATTTATTTACCCGTGTTTTTTAGAATATAAGTTATAATATTAATTAGATAGTTTAGCTATGGGAATCCCACCCATATAATGCAACAAGCATAGACGATAGAACTGGAATGGATGAGAATTAGTTTAGATATATAATGGCACGCACCATCCGTGGCGTGAACAATGTATACAGGGTTACAGGTTAAGTCGACCGAAATCCTTTAAGAGAGGATAGATTCCATCATTCCTAACCGATTTGACTATGGAACCCCATATCCCAAACCTAACCCTTCTCAAGTTATTGGCCTTTGA
>JAAAKD020110593.1:0-11778 GCA_010014825.2 Danaus melanippus | reverse complement strand
GAAATACATGTAATAGTAAAAACCGTTGAGATAAAAAGATGAAAACCTTCTATACATTGATTCGTTTGACATATTGGACTTAGATCAATTAAATAAAGATACTACAAGTATTTAAACAACAAGCAGCTACTCGAGGAAACTTGAATAGACTAATTTTAATATTAATTTAATTTATTATCATATTATTATATTTTCATAGTTTGTTTACTTCATGTGAAATTTAATTAATATTTACATATTTAATAATAACAAATATTGATTTTGTAATGTTATCATAAGAACCTTAAAATATATAAATTTATATACTGAAATACGAGTGCTAAATAAAATTTAGTAAACTGTTAAAAAAATATATATACACAAGACACTCGTTCTATTCATAAAAAACAGCGTGATGATTAAATAAACTTTAAACAATATCACACATTGAAATTAACAAATATATTTTCATAGAATTTTCAATACTCAGAGTTCTCAAGGAAGTAAGTTTGGTGATTACAAATCGTTAGGAATACATATATGTACATACATACACATACATACGATACGAACGTCATTCAATTAAACAATAACCAGCGTTTATTAATTTCCTTTCTATTCAAGAAATGATGAAATATAAACGGCACTTAAACTTCATGTTCTAAAAAATTATTAAGTATAAGACAACCTTGCAACTGTAAGCAATGTCGTTATTTTAAGCAAACACTACTAAACGTAGATTTTAATCGACAGTTTTGGCTGATATAACGTTAGTTCCACAATTAATATATATGTTTAAAATTTGTATACTTCAAAAACGAACGATTGTTCTAAAAACAACCAGATATTAGAACCGCCTAGCTCACCCATACTCGAACCTCGAGCGGAATTATATTATATTATTACAATTGTTATATATTAGCATGTAATCACTCTTAAGATCTCTAGTCAAGATTTTTTTTATGGTAAAGGGGACCGAGCAGACGGCCTGTTGGAGGTAGCACTAAGGATATCCGCCTATAGATGGATATCTCTTGTGTTGAGATTTTGTTGCTAGTCTTAATTAGGGAAGATGGGGAGGAGAAAGTGGGAAAGGGAGGGGAAAAAAGTAGGGCAACCGGCTCTCTCACTCATCGGACGAAATGCATCAATTAAAGGCTACTTCACACCGTTCTTCTGTGTGAGGGTTTTTCTTCGCCGGTCGAGCCAGCACATGTTCGAGCTGAAATAACTTGACCAAAGCCAGGCTCTACCACCTACAAATAGTCCTCTAATTTTCATGCACTACTTTGTATTATAATCGCAAAATTCCAATGAATGACTTAAAATAAATTATATATTTTTTAGAGTTTACTTTAAATTAAATTACAATTCAAACCGATTAGTACAAACAAATATTCAACAATATAAACCATTGTATTAAAAAAAATCATTATGAATCTGTAATATCACACGTGGTTTGAATATACGATTTATACTTACAGATGTTGGGATTTGTATTTGTAAAATATCTACATATTATTTAAAAGACACACAATCCTCATCTAAAGACTAACTACGTTATTTGTATGAGCACACTTGTATTTGTATTTGCTCTTAGTTTTGTTTGTGTTGTCACGTATAAGCTCCAAGTACCTCGTTATTTATGATTGTTATATTACGTTTCGCCGTGATTAAATATACGTACTTTTATACATTCAAACTCAAAATCAATTATACTTATATCACCTGTATACGTGAAACTGGAAAATCATACATAGATAAGGGACATTACGTTTTTTGATTTGTTTCAATTTATTTAATAGTCGATGAATCTCATATCCATCTACCATGGGGTAAAACGATAATCAAGCACTATTCAGTAACATAAAAAAATATCTCTGTATTTAGAATAGCAGCCTTAAGCAACTTTCTTCTTTGACAAGAAATGAATTGTAGCAGTTTACCTGCATCGGTGTTGTGTGCACCTTTTATTTAATTATTTAGCGTCTTCAGGGCTTCTTCATATCCGATGGAAGGATATTCAAGCACTGTCCTGTTGTTATATAAAAAATGTTGCATAAATGGCCTCTTAGATAACAAATTACTTTCTAAGCTTCTGTATATGAAACTATGATTCTAGGTAACTTAACATAAAAAATAATAATTTTGAATTTTATGTTTGGCTTGAATTTAATTAAACGAATAAATTTTGTCTAACTTGTTTGTATAAGTTTGGATAAATATGTTACTTATTCTTGTTTTTCAATTAAAACAAAAAAAAAGTACTATAAAATTCAAATTATATTTATATAGGACAAATTGTTAACAATTGTCTAAATTAGATTAGAAACCTAATTATTGAGTTTTCAATGAAGTAAATTAATATATCATATTCTGTTTACAGTTCATCGATATTAGATTAATTACTAAAGGTCTTATTTAGTAATTTTTTTTTTGTTGCAATAACGTTAAATTTCATTTATACTGATAAACTTCTCTTAACTAAAAATGGGAAATAAATTGGATCAGTCCAAATGTGTACGATAGGAACAAATAAATAATGTTTTAGGTAAACAAAATATAAACAGCATGTCGAAAAATTGATGGCTTTGTTCAAAGGTTTATTTCGAATTTTTTACTATTCTATAACGTAGACCGAAATAAAATTTTGCGGTAGTTTTAAGTTAAACATTTCGTATAAAATATTATTTTTTTATACATATTTTATTTACATTTATGAAATAGAATATCGTTGGGGCGTATGTTGCTCATAACTTAAGCCGATAAATTGAGTTATATTAAATAGTAAGTTGATATTTTACAGATAGTTAAATTTTAACTTACTATTGACTTTAAGGTGGTAAAGTATAGCTGTAGTCAAGTTGCTGTAGCTGAAACATGGGCTGGCTACATCGGTGAAGTGGCGTGAAGTAGTCCTTAATGACTGCGTTTTTTCCGATGAGTGATAGAGCTGGTTAACCTTTCCCTGTTCCCACCCTTTCCTGCTATTCCCTTATTCATGCCCTCCCTTTCATCGAAAACCAACGTTGGCAAAGCATCCGCAACACCTATGTTGCGGATGTTTATAGGCAGCCGTCACTACTACCCATCAAGTAGGCCGTCTGCTCGTTTGTTAACTTTCTTATAAAAAAAAAATAAAAAATGCTGCATATTCACGTGTAATGGATCATCTGTTTTGTTTATAATGTTTCCTTTTTAAAAATGGATAAAAAATTAAGTGCGATGACACATTTTAAATATTGATTGTAGAATGAGTTAATATCACCTGAGATAGCTGAAGCGTTTACCGATTACATAAAATAAATTCAGAGGAAAAACGATGTAGAATGTGCCATACTTACAATACTTGTAAATATCCATTTGTCTATCTGTTTTTGTAACTAGTGTTCTGGTTGTTTATGAAATATTATACTCAGTCAAAATGATCTAATGAGCACAAGAAACAAAATTAGTTTGGTGTACTAGAACATTTTCTATTATATTCATTGTTATTTTTTGTTCATTATTACATTTTTTTTATGAATATTTACAACTTTGAATCTCTTATAGTTTGTGGGTTCATATCAATTGAAACAAAGTAATAAAAAAATAGAATTAAAGTGTTATTGGGCATAATATAATACATATATTTATGTCCCAAAGGGGCAATGGAGCATACAGTGTTCCTGATGGTAAGTAGTTACCATCGCCCTTGGACTTCTGTAACATAAGCGGTGTTGTAGATGCGTTGCCCACCTTGCTGTGGAGGATATATATTTTATATGCATGTAAGTCATTGCAGTCTGGATATTAAAGGTCCGTCCCTCATGCATGAAGATGCGGTTCGAAACATGACAAGTACTTGTGTGATTTTTTTCCAAGTTATATGCATGTTCTAACGATTTTTGACACCATTGACAGGCGGTGAACGAAGAGCTCTTGATGAAACCTGGACTTATAATTTTAATTTATAAGTTTGAAATCGCCAATCCGCCTTGAGCAAGTAAAGGGATTGGTGCTCTAACTTTCTCCATGTGAGAAGAGGCCTTTACTTAGCAGTGGGCACCGATAACCTGCTGATGATGAAATGGCACATGATTGTGAAAATCAAATTGACTTTTACAATTATAATGTTATACATCATTTTCGTTTTGACTCATAAGCGATTCTTTTAATTTTATATTTGGAGGAATTAGATTAATTAATAGAATTGTAACTCAAAATAAATCTAATCACGATACAAAAATACATTATAGATTCTTCATTCATATTTTAACTCCATAATCTATCCAGTGGACGAGCGCCAAACTATCAGCGGCTTTAAATCACTTTGTGCTTTTCCCATAATTTTCTGTCTTATTTACGCAAACTGCGTTATTTAATGTCCACTGCGAAATTATTCTGTCCTATAACTTGTTGACTATTATGTATATAAAAAATTGAATTTGATGTTATTGTAAATTGTATAAGGATGTCATTGTAAATTGTTTAATCATTACTTTTTAAATCAAATATCAAAATTTATTTAAAATATAAACGGAAGTTTAAGGTGTTGATAAATATTTTTAATTGATTTTTTTCACTTTTTTACCCCAATCTTCATGACGAAAAAGTGCAATCTGTGAAATAATTCATGCAGCAGCTTGTGTTGGACGAAGTGACAATAAGTTTAATGAATTTTTAGTCAAAACGTGTTTTGGGGAATCATTAGCATGTCATATTTTTCCAGAGAATGATATTTATTTCCATCGTTAAACGTGTCGTCAAAACGATTGCCTAGTATGTTGACCAAAGAGTTCTGATTTATCTCTCATAGAAATAATATCCATACATGTAAGTATTATCAGTTGCTTTAAAGCAGTACAGTAGCATGATAATTTCATAATGGATTGTGATTTAAGAAGCTTATAACATGCCAGCCATTAATAAGTTATAAGAAACATGCTTTGACGAGATTCCATCAAAGTTACCAATAAACCAAACATCATTTTCGTAGTTTATGCGAGTGTGGGAGATGTATATAAGATGGTGGGAATTTGGTTACATTATCTATTTAGTTAATAAATTTATCATTAGAGTGAGTCTTATAATTTGTTAGGTTTGTTTGTTGCTTCAGGATACAATCCTTTTTTATTATTCATCATTAAAAAGTATTTAACAAAATTCAGTTTCATTATTTTCAATCAATCAAGTATAAATATACAAATAAAAAATAATATTTTTAATATCGCAAAGCCTATTCATAAGTTTTCATCATTTCAATATAAAAACGAAGCCCACAGAGTTCTCTTTGTTCCGAATTGTTGATATTATATAAATCGAATGTCCATTAAACTGTTAAAAATGATTACAGATGAAAATTAACATTTCCTTCATCGCTTTTCCCCCAATTATTTCTGGTAACCACGTTGCTGCTGTTATTTATTATCATTTCAATTGTCCTTACGATTCGAAATATATATATATATATATTTTTTCAATTATAAATTTTATTCGACAGTTTATCATTTAAAACCAAATAAAAGAATATAACGAAAACAGAAATGTTATGTTTGATTAAGGTTTTTCGAATCGTGTAATAGTGTTTAATTAAATTATAAATTTCATTTATATAATAACATACAAATGAAATTATGATTCACAGGATAATTTCATTTTATTAGCAATAAAGAATTACATGTTTGTTATCATATGCTATAAACAGCATATTGTTACTTTAATAGTATCGAATATTTGAAAAGTTTTCCTTGTCTAACGTAAACCAATTTTGAATTTCATTAGACTAGATAATGGAAAACAACAGCAACCAACGTAACATCTAACACTAAAATAGCTTCGATCTTGTGGTCGGCTAGTTGTTTTAGCTCAGCGTTAATTTTATTGTTATCAAAACATTTCTGAGATGTGTTCTACAAAGTTTTGGGTCAAAAGGAATGGAGCGTTATTAAAAGTAAGAAAGTTTAATTATGAACCAAATACTAAAATATTTTTTTCAATATTTTTTACAAGAGAGTAAAAAATATGGGTTATATGTATATATATATCTATTTTTTAATAGTTAAAAAATATATTAAAAATAACTTTTTCTTCATTTTCTTAAAAAAAAGCACTTGGTAATTGTGTTATATTGACTTTTTGTGAATTCTGAATATTACATTTTCATTGTTTGATAACATCATAATATATGCGGCTGTATAACTATTGCATTGCACTGATTTGCCTTCCGTTTCACATTAAACTAAGTAAGTTTTATTAACAAACTTATCCTAATAAACACTATAGTTGTATAAAGATAATAGATACTAAAAGCACTGTTACCCCAAAAAGTTCGTAGCACTGGTCTTTAAGGCTACATTCTATAAACAAGGAGTCAACATGAATGTCTGACCTGAAAAGATACACAATTGTTTGTTGGCCTTTTCTTTGAAAGATGTACTAATTTCACAAGTTAGTCATCTCCTCATCCGGATATAACATGAAATTTGAAATGTATACCACCTGCTATGACCTCTATTTCCAATTTTATTATTTTCTATCTGACCCGGGAATGGGATTAACATTACTGCCTTTTTATTATCTCTTTCATAAATATCATAATATAAACTAAAATAACATAATGTAATTGTTATTTCAGATTTTTTAATTTATTGCAATAATTATAAGTTTATACTTTTATTTATAGTCAGTGGTGGCCTAGTGGTTTAAGGCCCGCCTTTCATACATGAGGGCGGGGGTTCGAATCCCGGCAAGTACCAATGTGATTTTTCCGAGTCATATGTACTTTCTAAGAGTATTTAGACACCACTGACATACGGTGAAGGAAAACATCCTGAGGAAACCTGGACTTATAATTTCCCAAGTATAGGTTTGAAATCACCAACCCGTCTTGAGCAAGCGTGGTGATTAATGCTCAAAACCTTCTCCATATGAGAAGAGGCCTTTGCTCAGCAGTGAGCTCTGATAGGCTTTAATTTACATTTATTTATATTCTGGAAATTATGGTGTCACTACACAAATCTGTTTTAACCACTGAAGCTTTAGTTTAAAGAAGTATAATTGCACGGTTAGAAAATATCAGAAAGTTAATTTCATAAAAATATATTTACTAGATCTTCAGCTAATTGGATAGATCGCGAAATAATTTTTTTGGAGACTGGAGATTTTTATTGCCGGATTTTTAAATTTACTAAATTTTGTACTGTGTAATAATAAGTCATTGATAATTTTACATAATTTTAAAAAATATAAAGTTATTATCCTTCCATAGAACTTAATAAAGAGACCAGAAACATATTTCAGATTTTCTATCAGAATGATAACAATTGGCACGTTTTATTTAAAAGGAAACCAAGTATTTAACGTGTTTGTGAATTTCTGATGTAAAAGAATTCTTTATTCTTGATTGCTTCCTTTCACTGTTTTCCCCTACTGGAGAAACAAGACATTGAGTCTAAGTTACGGTTTAATTACAGATTTTAATACGCGACCTTATTCCTGCGTTCACTGTTATTCACAACCTATATATTAATATATATTTCAATTTATAAGCTCAAAAATAAAATTATTAAAAGTAGATTTCAAAATACTTATACACCTTTTTGATTAGATTTGTTATTGAGATAGAATAAGTTAGATATGTAAAAGGAGAGGGTGTAAGTCCGGTCTTTGCCAGGACCGGCCTGTCGCTGGTGTGCCCTGTCGCTGACAGATCCGGGGTACACCGACATAGCGGCCGATGGTTTTCGCAGTGGTTTTAGTGAGTAGGGGCCTGCCCAGGCCGAGTCTCACACATCCCTTCTGGTCCCATGAAGGCCGGTTGGACGGCTCGTAAAAAGAGTTTCCCTCCGTCATGAAAAAAAACAGAGGATATGTAAAAGGAACTAGTCAACAGAAGTAACTTTTTAAAATAATAAATGAAATAATAGAAATCCGTTTATTACGAGGTGTACTTATTAATTTTATATACTCTTAGTTCATAAGATACGGAGATATAAAAATAATTGGATAAAACCAATTTGATACCATTTTACAGAGAATTTAAAAAACATATCAATATATTAATATATTGATTGTAAAAAACTAGTAATTAAATTTTGAAGAAATATAAATTAAATTAACCTTAATTTGAATCACAATTAAAAGCTCATTCAAATGAAAGAACAAATTTTAATTTTTTTTATTCACAAATAGAATTCAACTTCTCTTAAATTATTAAAATCACATGAAATAAGTATTTCTTAATATAAAATTATATCTCTTTTTATGCTCATATTAAGGCAGATAATTTTTTATGTATTGTTTATATATTGAATGATGTTTCGCTTGAAATAGTGACAGAAATATAAACCTGTCTGATATGTGGTAGCTAAGAACTATAACTTCAGTTAGTTGGATTAAAAAAATACAGCTACTTTAATTTTATAAAACCATTAAAAATGAAAAGTTTTTATTCATTGTTTTATTTCACAAATTTTGAATAATCTTCAAATATCGATGACAATATTCATTATGGGAAATTTAATTAACTGGAAAAATTAACAAAATCGTCCCGGGGTCCTTTTATTGTCATGGTCAAGACAAAAAAAGCAAACCACTTCATTCGTCATTAATACCTATTATAACGTTGTTTCTGTAATTCAAAATAAAAAAACATTTGTTAATTTACTTATAAGAAGTACTTTAAATTAATTCAAAATAAATTCCATCATCTAGGTTTAACTTCTGCATGAAATACGTGGACATGAGAACTGAACTTAGAGGCCAATCTTCAATATATCATGTAAAAATAAAAAAAGCCTTTTATATTATATATGATATTTACATATTTGACATCCACAGGTGGAGAGTTGGTACGTCGACTTTTTCGAACTTTTCTTTCAAAGAGTAAGTATTACATTAGAAATAATAGATAAAAGCATATTATTATGTATAAAACTTTTATTTCCTATATAACTGTTATTTGTTTGGGTTTGAACAACTCGTTATTATTAAAATATGTAATGAAAATGTTATTCTTGTACTTTGGAACCATAAATATTATGGAATAAATTAATTAATTCGACAGCTTTTTCTGGCTTCATTTATACTTCTGACAGTTTAAATATAAATCTATTTAGTGATATAGTTAGTCTGATAATATAAAAAAGCCAATAGCTTAGAATAGACTTACTGGGACCTGCCTGCCTTTTTTTGACGTTTTCCACTTTGATATAATTTTAAAATTTCAGTATAAATGGCGGGACTTGTATGGCGAATAATTTCGAACCATAAGCCGCTCGATGTTTTTGATGTTTATATTCAAAGTATATGTAACCCGTTTAAGTAAATATTAGTTTAATAGTTCTAGCTGCAAGGAGTAAGAATAATGTAAGAATTGGAGGCAGGCGTGTAGGTACTTACCTCGGCCGGTGATAAAAGTTCTTGTTTCACAGCACAGATTTTATTTAGTCCTTATAAAGTTTTGCTTGTTGACACTGATAGCACCAGTTCAATGTCCAATTACCACTTTCACAAGGTTTCTTATGTTTATTTTGAGGTTTTACCGTTTTTTGATAGTTTTTTCAAGCGCGCGCGTGGTAATGGCGGCAGATTAGATTCGTCGTTCGATTGTGTCTTGCGTCACTTGGCGGTACTAAATGCTGCGGCGGCCGAGAAAAAGGATATTGGTGTAATGGCGGGAATATAGGAAAGCAAGCTAGAACATTCCCCCCCACTTGAAATCACTCCAGGGATTTCAAAATATACAATAAGTTAAAAAAAAAAATTTACATGATGACATATTGTGCTGTGTTCAAATGAACCTAATGTCGAGAATAATGCTATTATATATTAAAATTATTATAAAGAGACTAAAAGATAAAAATATTATAAAGAAATTGGTGAGCTACGAGTTTACCGGTAAAGGACAAATTTTTACTACGGGCCTGCGAAGTAACCCGTTTGCTGTACGTAACGTAACTACTCGCACTATGCCGTCAGCACCAGGATGTAGCGCCGTCACACGACCGAAACGCCATTCTAATGGTGGTAGGTTTTGTTCAACAATTACAACCACATCGTCTATTTGAACATTAGCCTGCCCCCCGAACCATTTGCATCTTTGCTGCAGGGTGTGTAGGTAAGAGTTTCGCCACACCCTCCAAAAGGATTGAGTTAGTCTCTGTATCATCTGCCACCGCTCTCGAGGCGGTAAATAATCTTCCGTAAGCGGAACCTCGGGCAACGAAACCAACGGCCCTCCAGCGAGGAAGTGCCCAGGTGTTAGTACATCAACTTCGGAAATTATCAGTTTGCAAAGACCGCGACGTGATACAAATCTATCTAAAGCAGCTATGAATGCCTGCGTTGACAAGTCTGTTACCAGTTCCAGGTGTATTGCCTTCACTGCCAAACACACCATCACGCATACATATACCTTGTAAGTGCGAGCATTACGTCTTTTGCTTTCATTAATCACAAAAGGACCTGCAAAATCTACACCGATGTTTTGAAAGCAACGCGTACCTTGTACTCTAGGTTCAGGTAAATTTCCCATAAGAGGTGTAATGGGTTTAGGTTTTGCTCTACAACAAGTAACACACTTTGGGAGACGCGATCTTATGAGATTTCGTATTCCTAAAATCCAGAATTTTCGCTGTATTATAGACTGCAGAGTACGTGGTCCGCAATGAAGATGGAGTCGATGGTAGTAATCTATAATTAGAATAGACACCCGAGAAGTTTTAGGTAGCAATAAAGGATAAATCGCAGACAGTGGCAGCTGAGCATTTTCCAAACGCCCCGCCACTCGCAAGAGTCCCGTCTGATCGACGAAGTGATTTAGTTTTTGCATAGTCCGTGAATATGATTTGTTATCTTTTATGGATTTAATTTCTTCACCAAAATCGTTTGATTGTTCATGTTTGACTAACACGAATATAGAGGATTCTAGCTCTTCCGTGGTTAAACCGTTAGCATTTTTGGTAAGTTTTCTTGATTTAGAAATAAATCTTAAGCAACATGCTACTATTCGCTGTACTTTAGATAATGATGAGTAATCTTTTAATCTTTTTGCTATAGGATCTTCGTTGGAGTGATTTGATTCAACGGTATATACTAAATAAGGCAACGTTCGCAGCTCTGGTAAATTTTCAGGCGATGTAGACGAATAATTTGATACAGGCCAGTCAGACGCGTCTAATGCGAGCCACGCTGGACCAGACCACCATATCGGGGACGAGATTAATTCAGAGCATGAAAGTCCACGGCTGCTGTGATCCGCAGGATTGTCGTTCGTAGATACGTGGTGCCAATTTTTTGTTCCTGTGGTGTCAGAAATTTTTACTACGCGATGGGCTACAAATGTCTTTAGTTTATAAGGTTCAGTATTAATCCAAGATAATACCGTGCTACTATCCGTTAGTGCGATTACGTTTCTAATTTTGATATGTGGCTAAAGTAAGTCATTCATATGTTTCAACACTCGAGCTAGAAGTACTGCACCAAGAAGTTCAAGACGATTTATAGTTATCGGTTTAATCGGAGATACTCGCGACTTGGCAATGATTAGATTTATCGAAGCCTTATTTTGATTTATAGACTTTAAGTATACGCAACATCCATAAGCCTTAGAAGAACCATCACAGAAACCAATAAGATCGCATACTGTAGAAGTCGAACCTAAAATAAAACGTGGAATTTTTATTTTATTTAAATTATTTAATTCAGCGACAAATTTTTTCCATTGCTCTAATATATCTTCTGGAATTGGATCATCCCAGTTCAACTGGAGTCGCCACAGGTCTTGAATTATAAGTTTTGCTTGTAGAACCATGGGCG
>JAAAKD020110524.1:0-11802 GCA_010014825.2 Danaus melanippus | reverse complement strand
GCTACTCAGCTCCATAATGCATTCTTTATTGAACAAGGCAATTATAGTAATAATATCAGCGATGCATAATACAAATATTAATCACACAGACCAAACAACAAATCTACCACAACCTCAGGAAATTATATATTGTGTCGGGAGAAAGGAAAATGAATTTTAATTTTTAAATAAACTGATAATGTATTTTAGTTTTTTTATTTATTCCGTAGTATAATTTCTTCGCTGCTTTGTTATTTTCTTTGTGACCTAATGTTACTGCAATATTAAATACTATATAATATTTTCATTCTCTATTCTAAGAATGATAAGGATGTTATTGCCTACATTTTTAATTGTTGCGCTGGCTATAAATTCCTACTTACTTTGTTGAACATATCTTGAACATGTCATAATTCTATGGTGTGTAAAATAATTCTCTTATTTTAAGATAAATTATATGTTTTTCTTTCTTGGTTTTGTATTAATTATGAGTATGAACAAAAATCTTAGATGCTTTCAGCGAACAACCTTTTTGTAACTCAGAAGTTATTCATAACGTAAAAATGACGGGGACTGTTTAAAATTGTAAGATAATATATTTTCGATGTTTACTTTAAATTGTAAATGCAATAAACGTTATTATTTATATTATAATTGAATATATGGGTTTTATAACTTATGAATAACCCTATGAATTCTTATCCCCTTCCTTAAAAAACGTTGATATTTTCAGGACTAAATTAAACGTATAAAATTGAGTAAACAATTAAAATCCATCTAACAAAATGGAAACAATTTATCATAAAATATTTAAGTATACTTTAGTGTGTAAAAATTTTCTTACCTATCGTGCCATCGGAGTTTGAAAAATATCAGTTTATAATTTTGACAAGTATAAAATAAAAGATGTATTATAAAAATATTTGCTAACGAATGTTACTTTTATACCTCAAATTAACATCTAAAATGATTGTGTAGTAATAATATATATTTTTTGGAATTTATTGAGCAAATGCGTATAACAGCGAGTACTAAATATACTAACTTTAATGAGATCTAAGATTTTCGCGAGTTTTATACATTTAAATGAAACTAATATTTTCGGATTATACTACGCGACTTAATTTTTTGTTAAAAACTACATATTCCCGACGTTTCGGCTACTTTACAGCGACCGTGATCACGGGCAGACGAGATGTGAGTGTCTGTCATTTGGTCTTGTTATTTATCATCTACCGCCATCGATTTCTTAATTTTCTGGCGTACCGCTCTGGATGCCGGCAGAATGCGCTTACGGTGTCCCGAGGTCCTGCGGTGTGGTCTTGTTTGTTGTGGCTTGGTTTGTCCAATGTATGTTGGTGGCTTGGAGGTGGCTTGGTTTGTCCAATGTATGTTCACACACAGCTGACTTCGACGCGCGCCTATTTTTGATGTCCGAGATGTGTTCTTTAACCCTAATACCGATGCTCCTCTTTGTCTGTCCAATGTATGACAGGCCACAGTCACAATCGAGTTTGTATACACCCGCTTGTTGTAAAGGAATGCTACTCTTGATCGGTCTCAAGAATTGGCTCACTTTCTTGTGTGGTTTGTAAATAGTCTTGCTTGAAACCTTCTTCAAGATGTTGCCTATTCTGTCAGTAACTCCCTTCACATATGGTAGTATCGCAGGTTGTCGCTCAACAGTGGGTGGCTTCGAGTGGTTCTTGCGATGCTGGCGAGGCACGGGCAGGTTGTTCATGGTGAGAGCATGTTTTACATGCTAAAGCTCGGCCTCTAGGTGGTCAGCATCGCAAAGGTGTTGTGCTCTCTCGGCATCCAGAGCGGTACGCCAGAAAATTAAGAAATCGATGGCGGTAGATGATAAATAACAAGACCAACTGACAGACACTCACATCTCGTCTGCCCGTGATCACGATCGCTGTAAAGTAGCCGAAACGTCGGGAATATGTAGTTTTTAACAAAAAATTAAGTCGCGTAGTATAATCCGAAAATATTAGTTTCATTTAAATATACCAACTTTATTTACTTATGGTCAACATATCTGTAAATATTAAAAATGAATAAAATATTACTAGCTAAAATTTGAATATGCCTCCATTTGTAACCTGGATATACATTTAAAAATACTTGAATCATTATAAGAAACGCATTTTGCTCAATCGTATGACGTATCGGGAATGTTTGTTTTCTGTTGATAATCGTGAAAACCAAACACATTTAAAAAAAGCTTAACTTTGATTAAAATTACTGTATTACTTACACGTGATACCCTTTCGCTAGCTTCAATAGAATGCTAAACGAAATATATGGATAAAAGGCGTTGTTTTGTACCACTGCACCGTTAATGAAAATAAAATATTAGAATTCAGGTAACAAATATAATATATTTGAACTTTCTTTCTTCGTTATAAGGTTTAAAATCGTACATCATCAGTTTTTCTTGATTAAGACATTTACAACATTGTTAATTTTTATCACGTTTTCATGTTTCCTCACAGAACCTGTTTAATTAAGTAAATCTTTTAACAGCGAGAAGATTTTTCTTATATATCACTATTGAAAATGGTAATAAATTTTTATAAAAGTATTTTTCATAAGAAGATTAAGTAAACTATCGAGCAACAACTACAATATTGAATATATGTACATAGTTTGGTATCTTATTTTTGTCTTAATTTCATTTAGATTTTATTTTTTTTATTTTCTCTTTAATATTTTATATAATCAGAGTTAATTATATTTAAACATACTAAACAGACAAATAAAAGCGTCAATAGTATTGTACTATAATTGCTTAAGAGATAATGGAGCAGCTAGAGGGGTAGCTTAGTAGGTTTGATCTAGATTAATGATGCAATTACCAACAGTTTCAACATATTCGTCGCATAATCATTTGTTGTTCATGAGTAATGATAGTTACATAGAAATAAGCTAACAGCTAAACAATTGATAGAACGAAATAAATTTAATTTTAATTCTATTTGTAAAGAAATAAAGTCCCATTGTGTTCTAATAAATTAATTTAAAATGTTGTGTTTAATAGATTTTTAGAATCAAGATTAGAGGTGTTTAAAATTATTGTATAAAATTAATATAACCGTGAAAGCATATTTGATTTAGAAAACATTTTTTCATATCTGTATTTCTTATAGTTAATAAAACAAAATTTTAATGATTCGAGCTTGTTCTAGAGTTTTAAAACAGCTTACAATAACAGATGCTTACAATAACTGTTAAGTCTTAATATTGACAAAGTGGAATATATCATGTAATTTTTCTTGGAAACCAAATAATTTTATCAGAATTTCAATAGTTATCGAAATCTTAATTTCCTCATAACTACAAATAGTCAAGTCATTTGGTGCAAAAAAAGGGGTTTACCTGGGAAGTTTTCTAACAATTTCTAATAAAGTTAAAGTTTTCTAACAGTTTCTAATAAAGTTAAACTTTTCGCGGGACTCATGATATAAAAAAGGCCATTTGCCAGCTGGTAGTACTTGATACAATATTTTTATGCAGGAATTATGATACTGTGCATAGGCTGCGACCAACTTTATTCTCATTTCTTTTAAGACTTGACTTACAAAAAGTCCAATCCTTTTTCTTTTACTTCAATTGTTTCATTTTCTAAGAGTGAATTGTCACAAATAAAACAATTTTCTGTGTTAGAAGCTATGGTTTTAAGATCACAAACAACACTGTATGACGATAAACGTATACTGATGACTCAGAATATAGCTTCTACGGATAGATGTCGGCACTAAAGACGAAACCTCCTAGCTTTCAATAGATTCACCGTGCGGGTGTCCAGTGCATTGCGTTGCAGGGAGAGGAGCTTCAACAGTGCTTGTGACTTGCGACCCAGATGTAGTTTTAAGGGACCCCTATCTCACGCGCATTAAACGCTCACCTCCACTGTTCAAGATAATCTCCCTACCTAACCAAATTTGAAAAGAACCTACTAGGGCTGCCTTCGAAGTACGATCTAAGAATAAGTGCGCTCCTACTAAGAATAAATTTGTAGCGGAGCTACTTAGATTGTGAATAAAATATTTTAATCTTTTGTATTGTAAATTTAAATTTCTATTCATTTCTATATTTGTATATTAATTGTTTAAAATTTATTTCATATTTTTATTTCTTGCGACGGACAAACTTTTGATTAAATTGTATATAGCGAGGATGCGCGCTGCGTCTATTGTTTGCGACGTCCGGGCCATGCACTTGTAACCCCGCTGCCCCCCACTGGCCGCCGCCGGCTAGCAGAGCGGGCACTGCGCCGGGCTCGTCAGTCCTCATAAACTATAGCTGTGTAACGCTTGTCCATCATTGCTAAGACGACATTCGCATGCGCACCCTCGCTTACAAAAAAATAATCTCCTTCTGTATCAATAGCTTTTAAGTAGTTTAAATTGCTAAACTTTGTTTAATTTGCTAAACTGGTGACCCCGATCGAGCACAATGGCCAATGGAGAGAGAAAGGAAAATTCTGGACGGCAGGACGAGGACGTGGCGGTCAACTGAGTCAGCGTACGTGTTCCGCCATTTTACCCGTCGAAACCGGCGATTTGGTTTGCGGCTTTGGAAAGCTAATTTGCTTTGGCCAAGGTAACCCAAGATGAGACTAAATATCATTACGCCACATCGCAACTTGAAGCTACATATGCCGAGATCGTGGACGATATCATCACGGATCCTCCTGCGGAGGGTAAATATCAGCGGTTGAAGACGGAGCTGATCAAACGGCTTACAGCTTCGCGTGAACGGCAGGTCATGCAGCTTCTGAACCATGAGGAGCTAGGTGACAGGAAGCCTTCACATTTTCTGCGGCATCTGAAGCAGCTCGCGGGTCCAGGTGTTCCTGATAATTTTATCAGGACGGTGTGGACCAGCCGCCTGCCCAGCGGTGTGCAGACAATCATCGCCTCTCAAAATAAGCTGCAGCTAGAAGAGATTTCGGAGTTAGCGGACCAAATCCTTGACGTGGTAATCCCTAGCGTGCAGGTCGCATCAACTTCTGCTGGACCGAGCTCTGCAGTAAACCATCAAATCGCAGAACTCACTCGGCAGGTACAAGCGCTAAGTGCAAAGTTAGATTGAATGTCGCGTCCTCGCAGGAAGTCATCATCCCGAAACCGCTCGCGCTCTTCATCTTCAGCCAGGTCGAAGTCCAGCTACAGAAGACATCCCATGTACTGGTACCATCAAAAGTTCACGAATAAGGCGATTAGGTGTGTCAAGCCCTGTGACTTTGCGGGAAAAGATCAGGGCAGTCGGTTATGAAGGCCTACGGCTGCCCCGGTACCGGCCGTTTATTCGTGGTGGATAAAACAACGAAAATACAATTTTTAGTGGATACAGGAAGTGACTTGTGCGTGTTCCCTAAATCAATGGTTAAGAACAGACGTAATAAATCCGATTACGATCTTTGTGCGGCTAATGGTTCCATCATCCATACATACGGTTACCACATTTTGTATTGAATTTAGGCCTGCGCCGTGACTTCGCTTGGCGATTTATTGTTTCGGACGTTACTAAGGCAATTATAGGCGTTGACTTTCTATGTTTTTACAATCTTGTTGTAGATATTCGCAATCATCGCCTAATAGATGGTCGCACTATGCTTGCGTCCCCGTGTTTGCCTGCTCGCACTAAGGAGGGCGATTCTTCGGTTAAGGTAATATCTGGTAACTCTGTGTATCACAGCATACTACAAAAATACACCGAAATAACACGTCCACACGGAATACACACTACACCCCGACACAATACCGTACACCACATCCGCACAACATCTGAGCCGCCAGTATCCTGTACACCGCGCCGTCTGGCTCCTGATAAATTAAAGATTGCCAAGGCCGAGTTCAACGCCATGTTGCAAACAGGTACGTGCCGCCCCTCGGAGTCAGCATGGGTATCACCACTTCACCTGGCCCCAAAAAAGGACGCGGGCTGGCGTCCCTGTGGTGACTACCGAATGCTAAATGCCCGCACCATTCCTGACCGGTATCCGATAAAACACATTCATGACTTCGCCCATAGCCTTTCTGGTAGTACCGTCTTCTCTACAATAGACCTCCTGAAGGCCTATAATCAGATTCCAGTACATCCTGACGACATCGCGAAGACTGCATTAACAACGCCATTCGGTCTTTACGAATTCCCGTTCATAACGTTTGGGCTTCGTAATGCCGGCCAGACGTTCCAGAGGTTCGTCGATGAAATGTTACGGGGTCTGGACTTCGCCTACACCTATTTAGACGATTTTTTAGTTTTCTCCAAAGACCAGGCGACCCATGAGGAGCATTTCCATCAGCTGTTTACCAGATTGCACGATTACGGCATGGTCATCAACACTGCCAATTGTAGGTTCGGGGCATCGGAGGTAAAGTTTTTAGGGTACAGCATCTCGGCTGCAGGGACGACACCACTGCCGGAAAAAGTGGAGGCCATACGTAACTTTCCCCTCCCTAGGACGGTAAAGGAATTGCGAAGATTTTTGGGGATGGTCAATTTTTATAGACGTTTTATCCCCAACGCTGCCCAAACCCAAGTTGCCCTCGACGTTTTGCTCACGGGTTCAAGGAAAAGCTCTCATCCAGTCGATATGACTGGCGAGGCTTTAAAGGCATTTAAAGCCTGCAAAGAAGGCCTCTGTCAGGCCGCCTTACTGGCTCACCCCCGTTGCGACGCCAAGCTGGCGTTGGTGACTGACGCATCGGATAGCGCTATCGGTGCCGTCCTTCAACAGCATGATGGGAATGTGTAACCCCTTGATTTTTATTCTCACAAGCTGAGTCCCACTCAGCAGAAGTACTCGCCATACGATCGCGAACTTCTCGCAATTTATGAAAGCGTAAAGTACTTCTGGCACATGGTTGAGGCCCGCGACTTCGTGATCTATACAGATCATAAGCCGCTCACCTTCGCCTTCCATAACCGGAAGGAGAACTTCTCTCCCAGACAGTTCAGACATCTCGACCTGATCTCCCAGTTCACCACAGACATCCGCCATATCTCAGGCAAGGATAACGTGATTGCTGACACCCTCTGCCGGGTCGACGAAGTTGCGCAACCTCTAAATCTGGACCAGCTGGCTAGAGCCCAGCAGTTCGATCCAGAACTAAAGCAACTTATCGAGAAGGACACCAGCTCACTGCGCATCAGAAGGGTAAAACTGCCTGGATCGCCACATGAGCTTGTGTGTGATGACATTAACGAAACTTTACGACTTTTTGTGCCTAAAATGCTTCGGCGACAAGCCTTTGAGAGCTTACACTCTCTAAGCCACCCGGGTGCCAATGCCACTGCGAAGATGGTCTCGGAGAGGTATATTTGGCCAGGAGTCCGTCGGGACTGCAGGGAGTGGGTTCGTACTTGTTTGGCATGTCAACGCTCGAAGGTAACAAGACACGTGTCCTCACCACTTGGAATGTTCAAACTTCCACCGGCCAGGTTCAAGTACGTCCACATTGACCTAGTCGGTCCATTGCCAGTCTCACAAGGATACCGGTACTGCCTCACGGCAATTGACCGCTTCACACGGTTGCCAGAGGCTATTCCACTGGGTGAGATTTCTGCAGAATCCGTAGCCAAAGCCTTAGTCAGTGGGTGGATCTCGCGCTTTGGATGTCCGGCTGACATACTAACCGACCGTGGAGTTCAATTTGAGTCAGCTCTTTTCAAAAGTCTAGCCCATTTCGTAGGTTTCCAGCATCGGCGAACTACTGCATACCACCCATCGTGCAACGGGCTCGTTGAAAGATTCCACAAGCAGCTTAAGGCTGCCATAATCTGCCACAGGAGCTTAAATTGGGTTGACTCGCTACCACTGGTCTTGCTGGGCATCCGCAGTGCCTATAAAGAAGACCTTAAATCTACTTCCGCTGAACTACTCTATGGTGAACCACTTCGATTACCAGGCGAGTTCTTTGACAGTCAGCCTAATTTTGGTAATATCCCTGACTTGACAGAGTTTTCGTCAAAACTGCGTGGTATTGTCCAAAATTTACGGCCATAGCCTGCGTCTCGCCATAGTAGTAACAAAAAGTCCACGTTCGTCTTTAAAGACTTAGCCACTTGCAGTCACGTGTTCTTGCGTGATTGTACTGTTGGTGGAACTTTGAAAGCGGCGTACACAGGTCCTTTCGAAGAGCTTCAGCGTGGGGATAAGGTGTTCACTATTTTAAGTAATGATAAGAAGGTTAAGGTATCAGTGGACCGCCTCAAGCCGGCCTACATACTGTGCGACCCAGACACCACACACAACATTGACACAGCCCACATACTATACAACACAAACACACACCAATCATACACACTCACACACCCCACACACAGAGGATCGGAAATTGCCGAAAACCAAGGAACACGTTCGCCAGACTCGGTCGAGGCGCAGGGTTCGATTCCCAGAATATTATCGCCCGTAGCTCGGTCTCTGGAGGGGAGTGATGTAGCGGAGCTACTTAGATTGTGAATAAAATATTTTAAACTTTTGTATTGTAAATTTAAATTTCTATTCATTTCTATATTTGTATATTAATTGTTTAAAATTTATTTCATATTTTTATTTCTTGCGACGGACAAACTTTTGATTAAATTGTTTGACGGACAAACTTTTGATATTAGTTCTGGATAGGCCCAAGTCTTTTAGTAGATTGTAGAGAGATTTAGCCGTTATACCTCTCGCTCCCACTTCTACCGTGGACAAATCCACGACGAACCTATTTCAAGTTAGTTCGTTAGTGAGCTCATAATATTTACTGACCTCGATGGTATGGTCTTTGGGGATGTTGGTTTCCCAAGGAACCGTAAGCTCTATCATCACAACGCGCTTTAAAATTCGCGAATACAAAAAAAGTCTCGTCTGAAGGCCGACGCACAAACATCTTCGGGGATTTTGTATTGTTTCTCATACCTATCCATCATTATAGTCCAATCCGAAGCCGATTTAAGGATAGAGTAAGGCTTAGCGTTTGATTTTATAAACCTAGTGCCGTCTCTCACAAAACTCACTGATCGCTCGTTTGTGGCTATTTCCCTTTGCGCTCTGGCTACCGAAAGACTAACCGCTTCACGTATGATTTCCAGAACCCTATCGTGATGACTCGAGTATTGACCACTATCCAGGAGCATCTTACATCCCACCAGCAAATGCCTAGCAAATCCAACTGCCTTTCCACAGATATAGCAAGTTTTTTTGGTACCTTAACCCCATCTTACTAAATTACTCTAATCTGGGAGAGTCGTCTGGAAAGCGTTGAGATGGAATTTTAGCAATGCTGGGGACCAATCATGGATAAAGGTGCGCCATTTTAGTGCTAATGGGATGCAAATATCTCCTATGTCTAACCACTTGTTCTGCATTCCTAGACTTATTGCATGGATCTCATATTTATCATTCTCGTCTTGCCGAATAAAAGATTTCAATACATCCGTATCTTGGACTTTCCAACTTGATCGTAACCCTATTCTGTTAGTTTGTGCTCTTATCATAAACTTCTTATGAGATTGAAGTCGTGACTCTAGCTCTGGAGCATCCTTGTCTTTTGGGAGGGATGTAATGAAGTCATCATTGGATTTCCCCAGGATATGTCTCTTGGAAACTCTGAGTTGTTTATAGAGTTCCGATGGCCTTTTTAGATTCATCCAAAAACTATTGCGATCTCTGAATAAAGCCGATGAATCAGCTGTTAGCGCGAGCCCGAAACACAACTTCAACATCTTTATGACGCCTGCATCTAATTTTGACAAAACGGTTTTATTAAAATCATAGACGAGGAAAGATCAATTTAAGCGTGAAGTTAGGTAATTATCGTAGACCCAAGCTTTTTTGACGTTACTGATCTGTTGGCTATCTACCTTGTTAAGATCATTTGAAAAGCTATCTACTATTTCTTCTAAAGATGGAGTACGAGATATATTATCAATCTTAAGACCGAGAACTTTGAATGGTGTATTTTCCGTAACCGTAGAAACGCATTGACTGCCTAACGATACTCCCGGATCGTATGAGGTGTATCTTGTATTCCGCCTACCAAGACAAAACAGTGACGTTTACTTGGTTTTGTCCTCAATCCTTCCTTCCACTCACAGAATTTGTCCACTTCATCCAATAGTACTAGACAGTGTTTGGGGTTTCATGTCAGTATTGCGAAATCGTCAGCGAAGGCTAAAATGGATTCCGTATATTTATTGTTAACCTTGAACCGATATCCCTATTTTTTCTTGTTGGTGATTAATTTATCGACCAAGATATTAATTACAATATTAAACACTGTTGGAGATAAACAACAGCCTTGAAACAGTCCTACATTGTAACTCAAAGTTTTTGAAGGGCCTTCTTAAGTTATTATAGAAAACTTTAATTTTGAGTAATACGACGCGATCACATCACTAACTAGGGGTGGAAAGTTGTACCATCTTAGCGCGAATGGCATTAATTTATGTTGAACGCGTTCTCTAAGTCTATCCAACAAACTGTAATTTGTCGCTCACTTTTCACAACATCTTTTAAACTCTCCAACAGAAAAGTGTTGTGTTCTGGGCATCCAGAAATCCCGGGTAAAAACCCTTTCTGATGATGTGGCCCAAAATACCTATTGCTGAGCATGAATCGCGTCATTCTCGTTTGTGGGACTGAGAAAAAGATTTTGGATACAGTAACTCGATCTTTTTTGAGAATGAGGACCAAAATTGCTTTCTCGAAGCACTCCGGGATTTGTTGCCTTGACCAGATTTTATCGTATATATTTATTAGGTGGATTATTTTAGAAAAAATTACGAAGACACTTGGTGATGCAAATGAGTGACACTTTGCGGATCTCGTAAAAGTTTTTGATTTTATAAAAAAAAAATTGTACATAAATTGTAGGAATTTTTTTGTAGTATAATTTTGTATATAAATATTTTTTTCGTTAAATGAGCCCGAAAGGAGATATTCTCAAGAAACTGTATTAAGGCGCCACTTTTTCAATATGACGAAGCGAGCGACGGTGGTACGAGGTGGCAAAGTTGAAATTCGAAAAGAGCATACCAAATTCTATAAATACACCAATTTTCAAAACTCCCGGAAAACTTTCCAGGGAAAAATCCCAAATCATTGGATTACAAAATAAGAACGTCTACAAGTACCCTCAAATCGTGATTAAGCGTTGGCGTTGACATAATGTTTTACGCTACCTATGCTATAATGGCTAAAAAAATCGAAGACTAAGATTTTAAACATAGAAATACACATTACTGATATAAACAAAAATTATGTTTGTTCCTTCAAAAATTTGCATTACCATTGTACTGTAGCGGTTAAAGTATTTTTTTACATATATTTATTTATAGAAAATGTCAAATTTAGCTTCTTGAATGTTATCTGTTTCATTACCAAATTGTGGAAGTCGCAAGTTCAACCAATTAAGGTCACTATAAAACTTTATATTACAAAAATATTAAAAGAATAATCATTGAAATACACATACAGTGACTTTTATCTACAGAGTAGAAAAGAAATAATAATAATAAAAAATACCCCTAAATTTTAAGATAATTTCGTAAAAGGTTTCAGTCTTCACCGAAACTAAAATAATATAACGGATATTTGCTCAATTAGTACATTATTTTGTAAAGTAATTTCAGAATAAAACAGGTTATTGGGTATTGGTACATGTAATAATTAATGACCGTGTATAAATAAGAATAATATTGTTAAATCATTATAAACTTCAAATATACTAAATACACAATTATGTTCAAAACTATAGTGCTGCAGTATTGTGTCTTAAAATGTTCATAAATTATCCCATTTTTGATTTGTTTGACCCTAAC
>JAAAKD020110472.1:0-11826 GCA_010014825.2 Danaus melanippus | reverse complement strand
GCTATGACCGTGGCTAGTGAGATCGGTCTATAATTCGCAACATCAGATACATTCCCTGTTTTATTTTTCAATATTGGTACCACTACAGTGTGCATAAGATCCTCCGGCAGGTAACTGTGGCTCAGACACAAATTAAAAAACATAGCGAGAACTCTCGTCAAATCAGCTCCAGCATACTTCAGATGCTCAACACTCAGCCCATCGTGACCAGGCGACTTACCACGCACCATTCGACTTAATACTTTGCTTATATCGTTAGCGGAAAATCTCACGGCCATTAACTTTGGTTGCTCAGTGTTCAGCATCCGAATACCAGTGCCGCTCGGTAGCTCAGCCTTGAAATGTCGTTTAAAGATGTTTGCTATATCTCGGGGTTCGTGCGAGCCAGCAACGCTCACAGGACGGCTATTTGATTTTGGGTTTAATTTATTTGTTGTTCTCCAGAATTTACTAAAATTTTTACCAGCGTGATGGCGCGCTATTATATCTAATTTTATTTGATTTTGATTATCCTGACATAACTTTAATTTCGATTTAAAAATTCGTCTACTTTCCCTCATGTCGTTATAAATCGATCCCCTCATCTGCTTACCCATTTGTAACCAATTTCGATAACATAACCGCGCCGCCCTGTGAGCGAAACTGACGTGTTTGTTCCACCCCGGCACGCGTCTATGCTTTCGAAAAGTAGGCCCTACATAGGAGTTCACAGCCGCCTCTCGAAGTATTTGAACAACGTCTTTATACATTTGGTTTAAGACATATTTATGATTCATTTCATTACAAAACCTATCACCGCATTCATAAAAATGCTCGGGTAAAATAATTTTACTTAGTTTATGTTGACAAATTCTCGAATATTTACTGATCTGTTCTGAGTTTTTTTCCCCCCACATGACTTTATTAACCAATAATTTAGGACATATTAATAGGATTAAGGTGATGATAAAAAAAATCCAGAAATTAGATGTTCCTCAATACTTGTGAATCACAACACATTCACATCTCGTCTGCCTGTGATCACGTTTGCTGAAAAGTAACGGAAACGTCAGGAGTATGTAGTTTTCTAAAATAATACACGTAGTTTCCCGAATAATATTAGTTTCATTTAAATGAATACTCGTGAAAGTCTTATATCTCATTATTTGTTGAAAACAATACTTGTTTATTGCTAACGAATTCTGACAATGAATATCAAGAATTGTATAGCAGAGATTCTAAAAATGTGGCTCCTGATAGCTATCAGTGCAGAATAAATTCAGTACGATTATGTCAGGATTTTTATATAGTAATTTCTGTATTACAATTGTGGGTACTTTACCAGAAATAATCGCCTCATTTATTACTAAAACTATGTACATTCATGAAGTGGGTGATTTGAAAACAATTATTAGTAACGAATATACGAAAAGGAATATTTTTGATACGACGAGGCTCTCGATGCGACATATACTATTTTTAGACGTTGTGTTGCATATATGACAATGGGCCTTAAGTTTTTCTATTATGTTGTTAAAATACAATAAAATATAGATAATAATATGTTTTTTCTGGATTATACTTTGCAAAACATATTTATACATTACATGAAGTGGAAGCCTACTTATACTCTATAATATTCGATTTTCTTTGGTTGCATTGGTAGAGTTTGAGGATTATAGTAGTACTTATCACAAATTACGTCCCAGAAAAGTAATCATTGAGATGAAACAGGAGCCTTCACCTTCACTAGCATAGGATGTATTAATGGACATTTATTGCGTTTATTGGCAACTCATTGGTCTCCACTGGCAAAACTTATGACCAAAACGATGTTAACGGATTTCTGAAACTATAAGCGTTTTGTTAAAATATCATAAATTTATAAAATTTGTTGTTTGTTAAAATTGTACTTTGAATGTTAAATTTATATTAAATTAAATTAAGTAAATTGTATGTTGCTTCTGAAACTTTAAATGTTTAGAATGTTAATTGAAATTAATTTCTCATCATAAGGTCTTGTCTCACTGGTATAAAATCCAACAGTTACTTCAAAGTTCTAAGAGCAATGCCTCGTTCCTTCAACATGAGTTTTTAGACCGTCATCACACTCGTTATCAAAATACGAATATTCCTATAAATAGACCTTATTGTTACCAGTTTCCTCCTGCATTTTATGGTTCGAATGATATATAATGTATATGACCATAGTATCAGAAAAATAGTCAACATAAGAAAACGTTGTTTCTCCTCCAATTTCTTTGTCACCAACTTATTGAATTTTTATACTAGCAGTAACTCTGAATTCTCGATATTCCCCAAAAAAACGATTATCGGATGATTCATGAGTACCAGACAAGGTAGAATTAAGACTTTCTATCTTTGCGATAATGGTATCATAGAAACTAAGTGAGTGAGTCAGTGTTGATAACAAAGTAATTATAAAATTATCAAAAATACATCACATGCCTACACAGTGAATGAATGACATGTAAACAAAATGTATTTTGTTATATTAGGATTCATATAATGAATATTCTGAATCTCTACTAGGCTTACAATGAAAATACAGCGAGCTTTTGTTGTATTTTGTTCCTTATTTATTCAGTATTTACATGTAATCATTGAATCTTTTGCTTATTATAAAATCAAACATATGATAAACCTGTATTAGATAAGTCGTCATATTTTCTATATTCTTAAGATTGACTTATCATCACTTATAAAATATTTTTATACAAAGGAATAACATGATAATTGAGTAATTTAAAACGCCTTTTAATAATGACAATTTTAACGATTACACATTGGTAGGTATATTTTCCAGGTAGTGTTAATTGTTTATCTTTAATGTAGTTAATAATAATTAGATATCAATTTATATCTATATAGATATAATTAAAATAAAAAATCTCGCTATAAGTGCCGAATTGAACTTTCGTTTACACCAAAGAATAGCTAATGTTACCAGATAAAAAAATTCTTTGGTTTTATAAATTATATTTAACATTATTTTATATTTATATTAAAATTGTCTTAATTTAGTGTTTAGTTTTATATACATTTGTACAAATTTTAATTATAAATATTTGGTAATGTGTGATCAAAAATGTACAAAAAAATTATTGTGTGTGCAGTCTCTTCGCACGAAAGAAGTGAAACTTCGTAATGTTGGCAGAAAACAGGGAGGATAAGAAAATGATTTTTATTATTATTTTTTATTATTTTTTAAGGCGTACTAAATTAACATTATTTACAAGTCACAATTGATTGCCCGCATCCATTCGAAAGCCACGCAATCCGTCTCGCGATGTCTTTTTCTATCCAGGAGAGTTAAACGTTTAACGCAACCTTGTTGGAAGTCGCATAAGAAGTTTCACTACAAGAGTATAATATAAATTTAATAATATTATAATAATGATTTTTTATTACCGACAATTTTATCGAGGATAATATGAAAAGAATATCTGAGTTGAATCAATATTTTTTAAATAATGATTCAACTCAGGTATTGTTATCTACATAGATTAAATATCTATAACTCATATATTTAAACTACGGTGGTAGAGCTAGCTGTTGTCCAGTTATAAAGATTAATTTTCATTTTGTAACAAGGTAAATTGGAACTTTGAGGACTATTCCTAAATATTTATTTTTGTTACGCGAATTGCATAAAGTAAATATGTGGAAAATATGTTTGAAATTTTTTATTATATAAAACGACAGGGAAAACTTAATCGAACCATCAACTTTTTCTTTTGGAGCAAGGTTTTATCTTTTATAGCAAAGCCCCGGGAGAGCAGTGGATCTTAAAATTTCTAATTGAAGTCCTTCTAATTAAGTAATTGTGTCTATCCTTGTCCTGAAGCAGTAGTGACCTAAGGGGGTTGGTCTCTGTTGTTTAGGAACTAGCCTTTCTATCATGGTTTGCAATTGCTGACAGTACACATCTGCCTTAAACGTTTGGCTAGATATAATAACGCTCACGTGAAACTCTCCGGCACTAGTCCACCTTTATAAGTCCCTTCCCTTAAGAGCAAAATATTCGTTTAAGGTATTATATGGCTGGTTCGCCAGACTTATATCTTAAAATGTGGGAGTATTTTAAAAGCACATATTCTTTTAACCTCTATATATTAGTATTTCAAAATTTAATTTATGTAAAGGATATATTAATGTAGTGTGAAATTTCGGGAAATAATAATAAATATTTATATTTTCGGATATACAAATATTCTAAAAAGATTGAGAACTTTTAAGCAATTTAAGAAATCTGGTAAAAAATATACCCGAATTCAGAAACAAATATTTTAAACATATTCATTGTATACGAGATTCAAAATTTATTCATCAAGCGGGAAATTACAAGTTTTAAATTTTGTAATGGCACGCAATAAATGGCCAACTCTGTAGTTAAGCAGAGTTTTAGACAAGATTTTACGTCCTTTATCATATTTATATAATTCTTTTGTATATTTTATATTTCTTGATTATATTACTTTTATTTCTTGTTTTTCAATATCATGTTTGTTTATTGTAGCGGAGACGGTCGCCACTTACTGATTATTAAATAAAACAGTTTCGCCTTGGTGTTCTTACATGAATTGCTTAGTTCAAATTTTCTCTAAATAAAAATCTGTCACGGAACGTAACGGAAAATGCACCATTTAAATTTCTCGGTAGTAAGATAGATATGTAAAAAAGGTTGCACTACATCCTTAGAAGGAATAGTAGATAGCTTTTGAAACAATCTTAACAGGTCGATAATCAACCAATCAGTAAAATAAAAAAAAAATTATCTACGATAATTACCTAACTTTCGATTTAAATGTCCCTCGTCTATGATTTTAATAAAACCCTGTTGTCAAAGTTATATGCAGGCATCATAAAGGTATTGAAGTTGTGGCTCGTATTCGCGCTGTCAGCTAATTCATTAGTATTATTCAGGGATAGCAATAGTTTTAAGACTAGTCCAAAAAGTGGGGTCCAAAAGGTGGGGAAATGCCATGATGGAGCCGCTACATCACTCCCAAAAAATAAAGATGCCCCAGAGCTAAAGACAATTCCACAAACGATTTATGAAAGAAGCACAAAGTAACAGAATATGGTGGATCAAATAAGACGATCCAAAACACTATATATATTGAATTCTTTTAGGATCTATGCAATGAGTTTAGAGAAGCAGAACGAGTTGTTGGACGAGTTGTTGGATAAAATGCCGCACCACAATTCATTTGTTTGACAGGATTGCAAAAAATTTTAACACAGCATGGCCCAGATGACTCTCTCAGATCAGAGTAACTTAGTAGGATGAGGTAAAGGTCCCGGGGTCGAATTGGTGAATTGATAGCAGGTCCTAAATCGCCCCCGAATACGGGCAGGAAGGGAAGCCATGGAGTTTTAGTGGGTATTCCCGGAGCCAACACCATCAGGCTCTGGGCGACCCCCACACAAATCCCACTGTCGAGCCAGGGCAGTGGGCAGTGTGTAAGCAGATTTCTCCCCGAAAAAAAAAGGATGAGGCAAAGGTGACTAAAAAGAACTTGCTATATCTGTGGGAAGGCAGTTGGAATTTAAAAGCATTTGCTGGTGAGACATTGGGTCCCCCTGGATAGCCGTCAACATTCGATTTGTCACGATAGGGTTTTGGAAAGCATACTTGATGCGTTTAGTCTTTCGGTAGTTAGACCGCAAAGGGAAATAACTACAAAACTCTCGTTCAATAAGATTTGTGAGAAAAGGCATTAGGGCTAAAAATTCAAAAGTCAAGCCGTACGCGTACCCTGGCCTTAAAGCGGTTCCGGATTAATTGAATATTTATGAGAAACCACATAAAATTCCGGAGGATATTTGTCCATCTTGGATCGTGTTTTGATGGCAGCCCTAGTAAGGTCTTTTAATATTTAGCTAGGTAGGGAGAGGATATTTGACGGTGGAGATGAGAGTTTAACGCCTTTTAAATAGGGATTCCATAAACCTAGGTCGCAAGTACAAGGCACTGCTGAAGCTTCGGGATCAACCTGGCACCCGCACGGTGAATCCATTGAATGAAAAGAAGTTTAGTCTCCTTATTGAACCTATTAAAACAAAATGCTATATTTATTATATTATATATATATTTTTTAGCTTAAGTGGTATGTGATCATTAAACCCCATTCGTATTTTTTACATGTAAAAAGTTTTATACGGATGTTCTTCTTCTACCTGGCAATTTCCCAGCTTTAGCCAGGGTCTGCCTTACATGTTATAATTAGTTTTGGCTAATTGTTTATTGACCGGGCTGCCTGCCTGACATCAACCTCCTTTTTTTGGGAATGAATTAATTAGTGATGTCTAAATACTCTTAGAAAGTACATATGACTCGGAAAAATCACATTGGTACTTGCCAGGATCGAACCCGCGCCCTCATGCATGAGAGGCGGGCCTTTTATCCACTAGGCCTTCACTGACTAGTAGACTAAAAGTTTTATACGGATGTTATTTTAAGAAAATTTTAAAAGAATGTATAAGAAATGAATTGCATTTATACTCGTATAATAATGTTAACCATTTTTATCAATAGTGTAAACTTACTGCTATCATTAAAGATTCGTGTTGTTTTTTATTTAGGTGTTTGATAATGTATTTCAATAGTTTTGATATTGCATGCCAAATAAGTAGTTTTATGTTATTTCTTCAATAATGCAGCCGTGTGTTGTGTTATTATCAGTCTTGTTTGCGTCAGTTTTGTCTGAAGATGCTAAGGATCGTGAATCATAAACTCCGGTCTAGTTCGAGGATACAAGGATCCCCAAAAGGATATATTCGTGTTCAATGGAATACCATACGCCACAGCACCCACCGGTACAGAGAGATTTAAGGTAACGGACAAATGAGTTGTTTTGACTAGATGATCTAACTACTTTTTAGTTTTAAATATGAGTTTCATTTGGAACACAGACAAAATAATTTACCGGGTATCACTGTAAAATTCACTAAGACCTCGATCATAACTATGTTTGAAAGTTATTTAGATGTTATTACTTAATATCCTTAGGTTGGTAGAAATGGTATGGTTGGAGAGAAAAAACTTTTCACTCCAGCGTAATAAAAATCTTTTTCTTAATTCAATAATAAGCTATACTATAAAAAACCACAGGCGTTATTTTTTTTTATATTATTATAGATATGAAGCTAATAATTTTAGTTTGACCATTAACTTTTATGGTGATCTTATTAGCTATAATTTATCAATGAAATAACAAAGCTTGTATCAGTTTTTAAGATGAAGAACTATAAAAATAATATTACAAACAGGACGTATAACAGGACGTAAAACTGTATTATTTTCTATTTAGAAACATCATTTATATAGGATAACAAAAAGGACAATTTTATAAAACTTTTTTAATTTTATAACTTGATTGTGAAGCATAAATGGGTACATTTAAAGATAGATAAAGTCTAGTTTCCTAAGAGTTTAATTTGAATTTAAATTCAAACACTTGATTTTAATTCGATATTCAAAATTAGGAAATCATTTTTATCAGTTTCTCACCCACATCCATACTTACAGCACGCTATTTCTGGTTAGGGCGGGTGATAATACATAATAGTCCCCGGATGAAATATCTGGGGCTGACTCTGGACGGTAGGTGGAACTTCCGGGAGCACTTTCACCGTCTCGTCCCGAAATTACTCGGGACGGCGAACGCTCTCGGGAGACTTCTGCCGAACCTTGGTGGTCCGAGCGTGACATGCCGGCGTCTTTACACCGGTGTGTTGCGTTCGATGGCTCTGTACGGGGCACCAGTGTGGGCCGGCGCCCTCTCGAAGCCAAACGTGGCGTCGCTGCGCAGGGCGCAGCGCGTCATGGCATTGAGAGTGGTGCGTGGATACCGCACTGTCTCCCACGAGGCAGCTTGCTTGCTCGCTGGAACGCCTCCCTGGGACTTGGTAGCCCAGGTTCTAGCGGAGGTGTACCAGTGGCGCGCACGAGCTCGATCCCAAGGTGTGAATCCGCCCTGGGATCCGGTGATTGGTTGGCGACGCTCCGCACGCAAGGAGCTACTCCGTCGATGGAGGCGACGGCTCTCCGAGCCAGTGGCCGGGTTGCGCACCGTGGAGGCAGTTCGGCCGCTCCTCAAGGAGTGGATGGACCGACGACACGGTTCCTTGACCTTCCGGCTGGTGCAGATCCTTTCGGGACACGGTAGTTTCGGGAGGTATCTGTGCCACATAGCCGGGAGAGGAGCCTGCGGGTGTCGGAGGGGAAAATCCGATGCCCGGTGAACGAGGACGAGCGGAGGGCTGCAGGTCTTACGTTCTGACAAGCAGCCCTGGAGTTGGAATGGTAGGGAGGTGTGGTGGAGCCCACCTTCTCTTACCGAAGGCGGAGTCCTTTAGAGGCTCGTGCGTAGTGAACGGAAGAATGGCAGGCCGTCCCCGTTACACTAGCTTACGCACTGCGCTAAGAACGTCGAGGTGGTTTTAGTGGGTAAGAATCCCCCATGCCCCGGCCGCGTACCCCCGCGGACGGAAGTCTTGTCGAAGATCTCCCCTCGTTAAAAAAAAAAAAAAAAGTACAGTCAATGGGTACAACCCACGTATGAAAGGGATGAATGCTAGAAAGAAATAGTATGCAGAATGAAAGGCCATAATAAAAGTGAGAACTAGCATGAAAGAGGAATTCGCAAACAAGGTCTCTGACTATGTCAGAGGGAGTAGAATAAAGAAAAAAAAAACCATTACAAAGTATGAAATTTTATAGACATACTAAAAGAAACTTTAAAAAAAGCTATAACACGCCAGAAATATAGCAATAGATAAAAGTATGATCAATTTCAAGGGCCGTAATTATTTGAAGCAATATATGGCAAAAAAAAGCAATAAAACGCGACTACAAAGTTAGGATGATGTGTGGTGAATCCGGATAGTTTTGATTTTGAAATATACACTGGAAAAGATGGTGACAATTGTAGTGTATGATATATAAACCATTGTAGGGTATTAACACCAGATGGTACAATAAAGCAGTTAGCAACCGACCGCAGTGTTTAATTGACGTATATCACACTGGCGACGAGGCGAATTAGTTGTCTCACGTGTAAAGATTAATTTAGTGTTAAAAAAAATGTCATTCGGGAAAGCAGAACCATTTGATTTATTTTCGGGACAGTGGTCAATATATGTGCGTCGAGTGGAACAGTTTATCTTTCTTAATGATAATAAAGACACTCATAAAGTCGCCACGTTGGTTACCTTGGTGGGTGACCGCACGTATAATCTTATGTGTGATTTATGTGCACCGGCTAAACCTGAAAAAATTTCACCGAATTGGTTGAGATTGTAAAAAATCATTTAGAACCTCAACGATCGATATATGCGGAGCGAGAAATATTTCAGAAGGGAAGCAAAAAGTGGGGGAATCTGTAGCGGATTTTTTACAACAACTAAAACATTTATCATCACCTTGCAATTTTGGTCAAACTTTAGACGAAAATTTATGTGAGCAATTTGTCACGGGATTATCGAGCGCAGAAATAAAATCTCGTTTACTATCGGACAACAAATTGACGTATAAGAAGGCGGTGGAGCTAGTTCTGGGCTTGGAGGCTGCGGAGAAGCATGTGGAAAGAGCGAGTGGCCGTAGTAGTATGATCGGCGCATGTTCCGGTGGCTTCGGCAGCCTGAGAGGCGAAAATGGCGCAAGAGGATCCGGCGGATGCGGTGGCGAAGCGGGTGGCGAGAGCCTGCACGCGGTACGTAGGCTGGCCCCGGGCAAGCCGGGCTCCGCGCACGCGGTGTATTGCTGGAGGTGTGGCAAACCACACCGAGCAGATAAGTGTCGTTTTAAGAATTATAATTGTGATTTGTGCCAAATGAAAGGTCATTTAAAAGTGATGTGCAGTAAAGTGGTCAGTAATAAATCTATCGGAAAAAGGCAGAATTTTATAAATGAAGAACTTTTAAATAATTAAAAATAGATTTATGTATATTTATATAGAATTCATGTATTTTAATTTTTATTATTTTTATTTAGTTATATCATAATTGGCATAAATTAATCTTAATTATAATGTTATTATTATCAAAATGTAAATCGTATACGATCTAAAATTAATGATGTATATCTCAAAATATTAAATTGCAATTATGATTTAATATGCTTGACTGAAACAAATCTTAATCCGGGTATATTCAGCCACGAAATAATTGACACTCGTTATAATGTTTTCCGTAGAGACCGTTGCTCATCCTGTATAAATAAGAAAGACGGCGGTGGTGTTCTCATGGCTATAAAAAAGGATTGTCATGTTATTTGTCAAACATCTTGGGATAGTAAATTTGAGGATTTATAGCTGAGTATATTAATTAATAGTAATGGAAATATTAATATCATTAATATATGCGTATGCTACTTACCTCCCGACCTCCCAAACTCTAACACCGATGAGTTTTACGATTCTTGCATGACAACCATCAATAACAAAAGCAACTCGGAATTTTTTCTGCTTATTGGCGACTTTAATACACCTAGATTAAACTGGAGCGCCTTCAGTGATATAAATAGTTTAGTGTCAGTATCTACTACAGACAGTAAATCTCAACTGCTCTTGGACTTTCTTAATTCATGCAATCTCACCCAATTTAATACTATTAGTAACATAAATGGAAAATAATAAGATTTGGTACTTGTGTCAATAACATCAACATCAATAAAGATATTTGAGGCGCAACCCATAAGTACCATCGACAAACAATATCCACCCTTGTATTGAACTTACTTTTATTAAAAACTGCCAAAACAATATGGAATCCAAAAATCGTAGGAAACTTAATTATTTTAAAAGCAATTTTGACAACATTCGTTCAGAGTTGAAAGAAGTCAACTGAAATGTAATATTATCTTCTGATGTGGATGTTAATGTAAAGAATTTCTATGACACGCTTAACTCTATACTTCAAAAACACACACCACTATCTAATTATAATTCATCGCAATATCCAATCTGGTTCAGTAATACTTTAAAACATAATTTAGAAAAAAACATAGATATCACAAACAATATAAAAAGTTTGGTAATCCACGTAACTACGACGCTTTTGCGCTTTTGAGAACAAAATGTAAAAATCTTATAGATAATTGCTACAACAAATTCATTAACTCTGTTGAGGAATCAGTCTTCAATAATAAAAAAAATAATAAAAAAAAATAAAAATTTTTATTGTTTGAATCAGTTTGTACAGCAATAGTTACCAACAGGAATTTTGAAGTAGGTTTAACCTGTATCTCAAAATACCCGCTCCTCCTCCTGGATATACATATATCGAAACATACAATTATAAACTAATGAATCCAAAGGCATTTTACAGATATCTTAATAACAGAAAAGACAGTAGGGTGTCGTCAATACCGCAGTCTGTCACATATGGAGACCTATCGTCAACCACGGGTGAACAGATGTGTGAACTTTTTGCGAAATTTTTTAGCTCTGTTTTCAACAATACTCTTATTGACATAAATACAGTACCTGCTCTTAGCTTTCGTCACAACTGCTCATTGAGTATTATTAATATTTCCATTAAAGATATATGTACTTTGTAAAATTAAACATCTTGATGTAAATAAGGGGGCAGGTCCTGATAATATACCACCTATTGTCATAAAATCATGTGCCAGTGAATTGTGTTATCCTTTATTTTTGATTTTCAACATGTCCCTCGCGAATGGAATCTTTCCAAAAATAACCTATTTAACCCACTTCAGTCGGGATTCCGAACTTGTCATAGTACGGCTACTGCTTTAGTTAAGATCACCGATGACATCAGATTAGCTATGGATAACCAGGAAGTTACAGTTTTGAC
>JAAAKD020110434.1:0-11839 GCA_010014825.2 Danaus melanippus | reverse complement strand
AAATACTTTTGAAAAAGAAAAAAAAGAGGATAAGGTAATCCAAGCATTACCACATCACGTAGTGCTTCATCTTCTTAATCAGTCTTTTTCAAATCAGGTACAAATCAAAGTTAAATATCAATCAAAAGATAAATTAACTGAAGTCTATGGTTTTGTTTCTGAATTTATCAATAATCAAGTGAGAATAAAATCAACAGATAAAATGTACCTCATCTCTATTGAACAAATTATAAATATTTCATAGCAAAAAAACTCATGATAATAAATAACATGAGCTTTTTTGTATTCATTATAGATATAGTTTAATTAAATCATTCAGAAATTGGGATGTATTTTTATAATTTTGTTTTTCTGCCAATTTTTCAAGGCCTTCTTTTACAGAAGGTTCTAAGGTAAATGAATATGATTTTTTATTTTCTTCTGATTCAATTTTTTTTGGGAGTTCCACTTTTGACTTTGCTAAAGAACTGTTTGATAACACTGTTTTTACTTTTTTATCATCTACATCAAATGCCATTTTTTTCTCACTTTCTTAACTGTTATAGATGTGATTATAATATAATTATATCTATAATATGTTTATATTGTACCATGGGTATATATATAATATATTCATAGTATGTTTATGTTATATTGTAATTGTAGTTATGCTTTTATTTTATTTGTTATCTCATTAAATGCAAAATTTAATTTTTCATAAAAAGCTTTATTACTATTGAAAACATCTTTATCATTTTCCATTTCAACTAAGGGAACTCCGTCAAGTGTCGAACGGTTAAATAATTCTTTCTCAGGAATCATAGCAATAGTTCCTTTATCTTGCGAAATTTTTTCGGAGAACTCTCTTGATGACTTAGTATTATGTCTTATTCTATTTCCAACAAAATATGGTATTGCTGTGATATATGTTTCACGTGTCCGTGCATCAATAACCTCATCTTTAAAATTTTGAAGGCGTTCAATCAACAAACTTTTTGACATATATCCATATTGGCTAGGTTCTATTGGACTTAAAATATAATGACTAACAGCAATTGCATTTTTTGTAACAGTTTGAAAATCTGGATGGCAATCAATAAGTATAAAATCAAATTCTTTTATTCTATCAACATTATCTTGAAGCCACATCATTAACAATAAGTCTTTATTATGCTTTGAACTTAGTTCTACTTCTAATTCATCTAACATTGGAGAAGCAGGGATGATGCTCAAATTATCATGTATTTTATGAATTTCTACTTCTTCATTCATAAAAGCATTGTAAATTGTATTTTCATTTGTAAATAAATTATATGTTTGACTTAAACTGCATTGGTGGTCAGTGTCAATTAATAGAACTTTGTATCCTTGTCTTGATAACCACTCTCCATAATTGAAAGTAATTGTTGTTTTACCAACTCCGCCTTTTACTGCTGACACGCTAATAATTTTCATGGCATTTCCTTTTCTATGTACAATATATTTATATTATATTTATGCTATAAGTATAGTATAACATTTTTTCAAGATAAATCAAATATAAATGCATTATATTTATATTATACTTATATTTTATTTATAATATAATATCTTTGAGTTTGAACATTTTTCAATCACTCACTACATAATAAATAATCTAAAAAGTAGCAATTCAATTATTGCTACTCTTTAGATTTTCTTTAACTTTTATTGATTCTAAATAACTTGTTACTGATTTTCTTAAATACAAAGGTATATTTTGTTTTGATTTAGAATATAATTCTTGTTTACTTGATACATAAGATAGATGTTGCTTTACCCCTTCAGAACCTTTAAGATTTTCTAACTCATCATAATAAGGATAAACCATTTTCTGTAAGTCAGCCATAAGTTCCACTTTTTGCATTGCATAAGGAGAAAGCAGAGCATTTTCAAAGAGCAATGTTGTGTATTTACTTACAATCGCTTGAGCAAATAATTTTTGCTGTTCTTCTTCTTTTTGCTGTTTACTTTTCAGATATTCTTTATCTTGTTGTTCTTCTTTATAATTTTCGTTTTTAGCTATTTTCTTCTTCTCGATATGAAACTGTATTGAATCTATTGCTCTCCCTTTCTTGATTTTCTCGTAGTTAACGTTGAAATGTGTATGAGCATTAATTTCTTCTAATGGTTTCTTCAAAACCCATGCTTCAAAATTATTTATTCTTTGATATTCATCAACAGTATCAGTTAGGGCTCTTAACTCTTGCAGAGAAATTGTTGGATTCCGATATTCTTCTAGTTGTCCAGTTCTTCGGCCACCGTTGGTACTATAATGCTCGTACTGGTTATAATACATACACAACCATTTGTAAAGAATAATGCTGTATTTACTGTTTAATTCCATAACATCTAATAAAGCGTATTGTGTAAAATTTTGTTTTAAATCAATCAGATAAGGCATAATTGCTACATCAAATCGTATGGTTACTTCATCATTATAATCATTCCACTTGATATAAGGAATTGGAACGATACTTTCAAATTCATAACCTTTACCAGTCTGTTCTCGTACTTCAAAATAAGCTTGCTTCTGCATTTTCTCGATTGCCTCTTTAAAGCGACTATGCTTATCATTATCAGAGACTTTAAAAAAAGAAAAAAGTTCTTTTTTCGATAAATAAATTATATTATCTTTGGGTGGATTATCCGTATCTATACATGACACAGCTAATTCGAAAATTTTTAAAGGGGTTTTGTCCATTTTGGCTACACTAGAAATTAAATCATTGTGTTCAACCACTTTTCTTTTTTCAATTTCATTCAAAGGTATTACCTGCTTTTTGCTTTTCTTTTTTTCTGCTATAATATACATATAGTGCGCTCCTATGCGTGTTAAAATTAAGCATAGAGAAAGTGATTTTGCGGTCATAACTTCTCTATGTTTTTATTATACTAATTTAACGCTAGGTTGGCAAGTTTTTTCTAGCACTATACACAGTTTTTTCTAGCACTATACACAGTTTTTTCTAGCACTATACACAGTTTTTTCTAGCACTATAAACCTGTAAAACGTTGCTATCCTTGACTTTTTTGTTCCGGAAAAGAACAAAAGACAAAATATATATAATAAATAAAATAAAAGGGACTCTAAGGAGTCCTATTTTTTTTAAAATTCTTTTTCAATAGGAGTGAAAGCTTCAATAACTTTTCCAATGATTCGAGTATTATCATCTCTTGGAAGAAGAATATCAGGAAATAGTCGATTGCCTTCAAAATCTATATCATCATTCAAAGAGACAAGTCTAATATAATCATCTTCCACATAAACAGACTTAATATATGCTAAGCCTCTTTCTACATCATCTACGGCATAAATATCGCCATTAATATCAACACAACTCTGATATCTAATTAAAGCGATTTGACCATAATGATAATCGGGCTCCATTGAGTTTCCTCTAATTACTATGGCTCTATCATGTTTAATATATTTATCCCAGTAAACAACTTCTTTACCCACTTCATCTGTGTACGCTTCTCCTCGTCCTGCTGATAAAGATTGTTCTTCTTCAACTTCATAAGGTATCAAAGAGTTATGAAGTTGAACTATTTTGTCTTCTTCGTTTTGCTCTTCTAGCTGCTTACTGGCGAAATTATAAGTTATTTCTTGGCGATGTTCTGATAACTCTTCCATTATTGAGTTTATTTGAAATTTAGGATTAATATTTGTTTCTCCTAAAAGAAAACTAACATTGACATTAAAAACTTTTGCTAATGCAATGAGATTGGCATTTCTAGGTTTTCCCTCTCCAGATTCATACTTTTGAATCGCACGGTAAGTGACATTAATTTTTTTTGCTAAATCAGCTTGACTTAAACCTTCTTTTTTTCTTAATTCTTTTATTCTAGTAGAAAAATCCATTTTTACCTCATTTTTCAAAAATAAATGTTGACAAACACGACTTTAAGTCGTATAATGTATTCATAGGGAAATGAGAAGACTACTCATTGTATAAAAAATATTTTAATAAGTCATAATAAACCTTGCTCTAACAAGATTTATAGCACTTTTAAAAAGCGAGTCTCAAAAAATTGAAACTCAAAAAAAAATCTTGCCTCTTGTTTAAACAAGAAATCAAGAGTCACTGGGTGAAAAAATAGATTGTTATTAAATTATGCAAAACGTAAATAACAAGCAATTCTACTTACAATGCAACCTTCATTATAACATTTCCTAACGATAACGACATCACTATTGTATATCAAAATGTGAGTTATATTGCCTGTCTTGTTCAATTGGGAACACGAGTTAAACAATTCTATTTTTAAAAAAGAGGTTCGAGTCCTCAAGTTGGGTATTGCTAGACTTATTTCTAGCACATTAGCAATTGCTAAAGGCAGTACCGATTATGTTGGTTAATAATAGGCTACGACATCCCAGTGGTCGTCTATTGCAGGTTCAATTCCTGTCGGTGCTATAAAAAACTAAATTTTATCCTAATGTTATTTTTGAAAAAGAAATGACATTAATATCAGACTGGGAGATATGGGATGTATTTTGACAAAGCTATTTTTGTCGAACGTATATAACTCTATTCTCTCATATTTGGAATAGAGTTTTTTCATTGATTGACGACAAAAAAAGCAAGGAGAACAAAATGGATATTAATAGTGTTTGTAAGGAATGCGGGAAGATACATCATTTGCCTGATTATCATATTAGCTGTCAATTTTGTCAAAAATCAGTAGTGATAAATAGCCGAAATGTTACAAGAGGAAAAGTCAGTATTTGTGACAGGTGTCTAAAACGCTTAACGAGGGTAAGGGATGGAATTTAGAAAAGAGATTAAAAGAGTTATAATAATTTCTTTTGGAATTGCTTTATTTTCAGTCATTATTAAATACGCCTTACCAATTATCATGAAATAAATTTGAAGAGAAGAAGCTAAAGGAGTAAGGAATGGATATTTTTTCAAAAGGGGCAATGATACAGCCTAGACAATTAAGACGACTCAATGGTAAAACGGTCGTCTTCCAAAGTGGAGAACAAGGACGAATTGCTTACCCTTTAGTCATTATCAAACGAGGAAAAGAATTTTGTCATGTGAGCTTGACAAACCGTCGTGTTTTCAAAGAAATTACACAAATTCGATTAGGTAAAACCATTATTGCAGAAAGAATTACGCCCAATTCGCCACTCTATGCGACAGGAAAAGGCGTAAAACAAGTCAAAGCTAAGTATTCTTACTGGCACGAGGGAAACTAATGTGTTTTAAATTTAAAAGGAAATAAGCTCATTGGGAGCGCTAGAGAAATTCTACTAAGGTTCGATTCCTTTATTTCCAATATTCCAGCTTTGTGGAACATTAGAACTTTAAGAATGTTGCTTCAGATTTTTTGATTCATGAGAAAGATGAAGTAGGTTAAGCACAAGAAACCAAAGCAAATGGAAGTTGTTCTTTGAAAACTTAAATAGTCGGCATTAACTCGGTTAAGATGGTATTAATTGAGCTTGGTTAATGACCGCCCCCCTCATCAGCGTGGCTACTAAAGGGGGCAAAAGGGGAGTGTGAGTTGATTAGGCTTTCTTCTTCCCTTTTGGGTGAAATCACACCGTGTCCCTTGAGGACACGTATACGTAATCAGTCCACTAACAGAAAGACTTGCCAATGAGAAAAGTCAGGACGCCTAGATGTGAGAGAACATTGGGAGAAAACCTACTGCCTGCGGGTCAGGGTGAACATTGCCACAATTGAGGTCGCTGAATGCGTAAAGGAGCCTCAGAGTTAGGGGTTAACTAGAAACCCTGCGTAAATTTTATTAACGTCCAAAGGACGACCAAAAAGTGTTAAAAATAAATATCGAAAAATGTTATACTTAATGTAACTTAAAGGAAATGTAAGTGAAAGAAAAGGAGAAAATATGTTGTTCTTAGCTGTAATCGGTCTTTTTATCTTAGGAATCGGAGCTTTTCTCTCTGTTTTCCTCAATGTAATGGTCAGGGTAATGGCTGTCTTTATGTTTTTAATGGCTGCTTTACTTGTTGGACTATCTAAACTTTATTATCAATTAAGAGATTTTATAATTAAAACTAAAAAAATGGGCTGGTAAAAAAGCCTAATAATACAAAGGAATGGGAGAAGTTAATGATTAAAGCAATTGATGTATTAAGAGTTATAGCAGAACATAAAGAGAGTGAATTTGAATTTAGAATTTATTCTCCAAATACAGAACAAGGTTATTCTGATACAGAATTATCAAAACTGCCAGCTTATGTGGAAGCTCATAGCACCTTTGCAAAGTTGAGAGGGAATGAAAAAATGGCCATTCAAGTGACCGAGTTTTTTGAATCAGATTTTCAAACCATTGCTTCATTGACAATGGATGGACAGTTAATTTGTGAAAGAAAAGCCTATGGTCAGCCAATGGAAGTTATCAATCCTACTCTTTTTGAACAAGGGGCTTATTCGGAAATGGTTGAAAAACAATTCATGGGATTGAGAACAGGTCGAACTTTACTTGTTCCTGAGATGAACGAATCAATGGCCGGTGGCCTAATGAAAGAGTTCATGGCTTGGAGAAAAGAAGGGAATCAATAAGACAATGGATAAAAACTTTATGAAAAATTTTGCGGAACAAATCAATAAAAAATTTACGAAAAAGCAAATCGTGACCAGTTCAGTTATTCTAGGAGTGCTTGTGGTTGGCGGTGTGACCGCAGGAGTGGTGACACATAACAACAACGTTCATGCCCAACAAGTGGCTCAAAAGGCAAAGGTCGAAGCAGACAAAAAAGCAAAAGCAAAGCAACTAGCTGAAGAAAAAGAAATCGCACAGGAAAAAGAAGTGGCTCAATTACTTGAAACAGCTTCAAAGAATCCAAGTGATGCGACGATTAAAGCAGCAAAAGAAGCAATTACAAAGCTGACCGATGAAACAGTCAAAGCAAAAGATACCAATCAACTCAAAACCATTGAAGGGCGTCTCGTACTGATTAAGGCTGCACAAACTGCCCTTAAAGATTACCAAGCTCATGCGACAGACTCAAATAAACAAAAAGTAGCGCAAAATGCAATCAATGCCATCAAAGATAAGAATGATGAAAAAGTGAAAGCAGAGCTACAAAAAGCATTTGACGCAAGCAATAAACAAGCGCAAGAAGCTGCTAAAGCAGAACAAGCTAAAGCCAGCCAACAAGCAAGTGATAAATCGAATCAATCCGCCTCTTCAAATGATTCGAAACAAAGCAATACAACAGCTAATAATAATACTTCAGACGGTACAAGTAATCAAGCCAGTTCAAATGGTGGCTCTTCTAATAGTTATGCTCAAAATAGTCAAGGTAACCAAAGCTACCAAGGGAATACAAATACAGGAGGAAATACACAAAGCAATCCGAACACTGGCGGAAATAGCCAAGGTGGAGGAAACAGTAATGCTAATTCAGGCGGAAGCACAAATAATAACAATAATAACTCGACTCCAACACCTACTCCGCAACCGACTATTAAATACATGGGTTGGGTATCCGTAGATGGGGTAGTAAAATACAGTCAAACCTTTGCTACAGCAGGTGAAGCTCAACAGTATGCTCTGTCAATGTATAGACAAGAAGGAACAACCAATTGGGATGCTAATGATATTAGTTGGGGAGTTCGCCCAGTCCAAGGTTAGGATAACAAAGATAAAAAGTTCAAGGATAATTTCTTTGAGCTTTTTTATTTTTCAAGGAGTAGTCATGGGACTTCAAATTTAATAACGGTTGAATGAAAAATTTGAAGGGGGTTCAACTCCCTCTACTTCTATCAGTCCTCTAAGACTTTAAACTGGATAATAAAATACTGGCTCATGGTCAGTTTTTTTGTTTAAGCTTAAACAAAAAAAGAAAGGAGTTTTACATGGGTAAAACAAAAAAGACCAAAAGTTTATTTGGTTTGAAAAAGCATAAGCGGTTGTTCCTATTTGGGGCAACTCTGCTTACCGTCGTAGGACTTGGCTTTGTTTCTGTTCACAATCGAACCGAAGCGGTTGCGTCTTCTCCTCAATCCACTTATCCTGACCCTCCAAAGGATACGCATGTCAATTATAAAGACAACGCCTCTTTGCTTCACTTGATTTTAGAAGATGGAAGCACAGAGTCGCTGACTTATCTTTATTTAGATGATAATACGCCTGTCTTTTGTGTGGGGCTAGGAATCCCCTTGGCTTCAGAATCTGTAACTGCACAAGCTGATGCGACAAATCAACTGTTTGCGAAATTGAGTAGTGAACAAAAAGCCATTGTAAATAATGTCGCCTTTCAAGCTCGACAAAAAGGAAATATGGAAGGGTATGCGCAAGGACGCCTTGCCATTTACTACCTCATGGACCAATATGGTGTCGCAAAACATAAAGCAGTTGAGTTAAAGGCGGTTGAAGGATCTGAGCTTCAAGACATGCAAAAAGTCAAAGATGGCGCTAATGCAATGATAAAAGAAGCTCAAAAAATGCGTCAGTTACCGAGTTTTTCTGGGACAACCGTTGAAGTCGTTCAAGGGGTCACAAAAACAGTAAAAGACAGTAACGAAGTGCTATCAAGATTTCCTTATTTAAAAGTATTTACAGATGGTTTGACTGCTAAAGTAGATGGAAATAATTTAAATCTCAAAGCAGGGATTACAAGTAAGCTTGGTTCAACTAATAATGCTGTACAATTAAAAAACTTAGACAATGGTATTCCTGATAACTATATTCCTTGGTTTATCTTTTCAACTGGTGGTGATTCTACTGGTAACTCGAGTCAGTCAGTTCTTGCAACTCAAGACCCTTCTCAAGCAAAAGCAACTTTAAACGTTAATATTGTTGGTCTCGGAGAAACCACCCTCTTAAAACAAGACGCAGACAATAAGAACACAGACACTCAAGGGAATGCATGGCTCACAGGCTCTGTTTGGGGCTTGTACAAAGCTGGAACAGACACGTTGGTTAAATACTCAGATGGACAAAACGGCTATCCTGTGACCCTTACAAACGGCGAAAAAGTGGATGATAAAGAAGTCCAACTCAAATTGACCGATGTTGCAAAAGGGGTAGGGGTTAAAAACCTTATCAACAATGCCGACTATGAATGGGGTGAGCTTCAAGCGCCAGAAGGCTACGAATTATCAACCAAACGTTATAAAGTGCATTTTGATGCCTCAGATAAATTTAACGATAAAACAAGCAATTACATTGATAATGTGACTGCGACCGACCGTGTTCTTCGCTTCAACTTTGGTTACATTAAAGCCCAAGATGTCAATGGTTCATTGACTGGTTTAAATGGACGGACGTTCCGATTGACTCCACAAGGGGAAACAAAAGGCGACCCAGTAGAAGTGACTTCTACTCAAAGTGAAGATGCTAGCGGCTTTACAAACAATGGTCAAGTGAACTTCTCAAACATTGTGTTTGGGAATTATCTCCTCGAAGAACTCCCACAAGACAATGATAAACTCCAACTTATCAATCCGATTGCGGTCACAACCACGACAAGCAAAGACAAAGACGGTAAAATTACAGGATATACCGTTGAATTCAAAGATACGGTCACTAAACAAGTGATTACCACGCTGAATGTTCCAATGAGTAAGATTACAGATAACAACACCATGTTTAAAGTCAATCTCGGAACTTTAGTGGATAAACCAGTAACTCCAGTTGTTCCAACGATTAAGACCCAAGCACACTCTAAAGATGGTGACAAGATTCTTCAAATCAATGAAGTCTCTGAAAAGACTGAAATGTTTGATATTGCCGACTTTACTAATGTGGTCAAAGGCGACCAAATTCTTTCTTATCTCCACCGTGTCGTTACTGACAAGTTTGGAAAAGTGACAGAAGACAAAATCGTTCAAACTTTAAAACACGTGGCGGACGATGAAACTGTCAAAACCCAACAACATCGTTTTGACACCACCCAAGACACAACCAAAGATTTTGACCTTCCAGAAGGTTCTAAAGTGACTTATGTCTTTACTGAAAAAGATTTTGACGGTGAGGCAAATCCTGAAACTGACGAACCTAAAGCCAAACATGATGACTTGAAAGACCAAGACCAAACGTTGACGGTTGAAAAAGTGACGCCTTCCATTGATATTGAAAAAGCCAATGCAAAAGTGCCAGATGCAGGAAATGGAAATCATACCGACAAAGATAACAATATCGGCGTGAATGACCATGATACAGAAGACACTTATTTTGAAGTGAAAGCAGGAGACAAGACAGAAATCTTCTTCCGTGGAACAAATAATGGGACTGAACCTTTAACACATATTAAGGTTGTTGATAAAACGACCAATGGCTCAGTCAACATCAAAGGGATGAGTTTTACTTTTAACAAGAAAAAACTGACCGTCAATAAAGACGGAGAGTTTGAACTTGACGGAAAACTTCTTGTTTTACAACCTAAAGAATCAATCATTGGCTCAGGAACACTTGATGCGCTCCCTAACGGTGAACTTCATGGCGACAAAGTCACGATTGATGGGATTGGAGTTTACTCTAAGAAACATGTCTCTGACGATGATAAATGGTACGGCAAAGTAGAAACACCCATCCAAAAAGTCGCAAACATTTATCTTCCAAAAGCAGGCGACGCCAAATCAATGATGACTGCCCTCGGTGCATGGTTGATTACCCTTGCTCTTGTTGGGAGCGTTGTGCTTAATGAACGCAAGCGTCACACCTTGAAAAAAGGGTTTAACGCTTTTAAACAAGCGCTTAAATTATAGAAAAAGCTAATCTAACTTAGCTTTTTTTGATTAAGAAAGGTTTTTTATGGAAAATCACATCAATCGACTCCGCCAGCTCATTCGTTCTCCAAGTGAGAACGTCCTTTTTGCCTTATCCTCTCTAATTTTTGTTTCCGTGCTTTTTCTAGCTATCGTGACCGTTTTTTGTTCAGGAATTGGGAGAGATAAAACAGCCCAGTTCCCCTCAAAGCCTGTCGTCATTCATCAATCCACAGGTTTATCCAGTTCGTCAAAAGTTGAAGCTGCTTCATCGACTCCGTCAGCTCAATCAAGAGAGAGCCAAGAGACAAAAGCAACAACATCCCAACAAGTCGCTTCAAAAGTAGAAGCTCCACCAACTCCGCAAAGCACAGTTTCGACACCTGTCCAAACTGTGCCTTCTCAATCTTCTTCAACCTGTCCGCCAGCTCAAAGCAATGAATCACAAGCACTAAGAGAGGCGCAACTCAAACAGGAGGCTGAAAATCAAAAAGAGGCCGAGCGATTGAAAGCAGAGTATGAGGCAAAAGGTTATCAAGTGAACATTATTGTTCAAGAAGGAGAGTAAAAAATGATAAAGAAAGCAAAAATATTAGAGACGACTTCGGTCAACACAGTGAATGAATTTGTTAAAGGCAAAAATATTGAAAAAATTGAACCGATTATAAAAGCTAACTTTTACAACGGTAAACAAATAGGTGATACTATTTCTGCTTATATTATCTATTGGTGGGAATAAAATTACCCAATCAAAAAAACAAGGAGAAAAAATGGTTTACACACAATCGGAGCGTACCGAGCATAAAAAAACGCAAAGAAAATCGCTAGTCTGTTAGGCGATAACTTTTCAGAAATTGAAAAAGAAGCCTTAGACCTTCAGACCGACCACTTTAAAAGTTATGCGCAAGAAGGACAAAAACGCTTAGTTGAAGCCTTAGAAAAAAACAACTTTAGCTTAGCGCAACTTGAAAATCAGCCAACAAATAAACCTGAGCCTTCAACGGTTCCGCAGGTTACAAAAGAGATAATATAAATGCCCCCCTTTAAATTTTGTCACGTTCAGGGATTTACTCGTATAATGGAATTAACCAACTAACGGGTATTACCCTATGACAATCAAAGGAGAGCACTACATGTCAAGTATAATC
>JAAAKD020110367.1:0-11872 GCA_010014825.2 Danaus melanippus | reverse complement strand
CGACCTCCACACCTACCCCCCCTCCTGCCGCCATGACGTTCTTCCTGCAGGCCTACCTGCCGACCTCCCTGCCGACCTACGTCCCCACCTCCCTTCCGCCCTACCTCCCAACCCACCGAACTGCCTACCTTCCCACCTACCTACCTACCTCCCCACCTACCTACCTACCTACCTACCTACCTACCTACCTACCTACCTACCTACCTACCTACCTACCTACCTACCTACCTACTACCTATTCTATTCTATTCCGTAAATTCCGTAACCGATGAGTTTGGCGACGCAGCCACCCACCTGCGCCATCCCCACCAACCATTGCCACTACCATAGCCTGGGTAACGGACTCGTCCAGACCAGTGATTCGGATTGAGGTGCGCATCACTGGGCGGTGGATCTTCACCGCCTCGAGATTCACTACCTCCCGGAGCTTTTCGGTGAAGAGATCAGCCTCCGCTGCAGAGTCCTCCCAACCGATATCAAGTATCTGAGAGCCGGTCTGCACTCTCCTCATTTTGAAGGGCCCGAGGCCCAGAGCCTGGACATCTACGCTCTGGCGGTTTGCCTCCCTCAGCACCGCCGTGTAGGTGGTGTTATCTCCTGCCTCCGGGAGCATTCTTCGGCGGTCTGATCATCATCGTCTTCTTCTTGGAGAGTGGTGGCACCTTGTATGGTTTTGGGGCGCTCTTCTTTTTGAGCACCTCGCTTGAAGATGGAACTTAGTTCCTCTCCAGCGCTCGTGTTGACGAAGACTCGTTTACGGGCTTTGGCGATGACCCCAGTGCAGCTCCAGTTGCGGCCATAGTTGCCTTCTTGCGACCTTTCTTTGACTGGCCCTTTGTTGGCCTCGCTACAGCAGGAGGTGCTGGAGCCAGAGGTTCAGGAGCTGTCTAGGTTGTGACCTCTACCCTTCTTCCATCACTGGTCTGCGGAGGTCTAAGCCGGGGCTCTGGCACATTCGCACGGCCCAATGCTGCCACGACCTTGCGGACGACTCTATTAGGCCTTGGGCCCATCTCGCACCGCCTCGTAAAGGAGCAGCACCCACAATCAATAACAGGCTGTAAAACGTCGGTTTTCCGCCGAAAACCAGGGATACGGCGAATGTCCCGGATGTAAAACTACACCCAAACCCTTTTCGGAAACTATGGCGAGTTCTCACCGGCATCATGAAGATGACCGACTAGCACTACTAGCACTAGCACCCACCCTTCCAGTTGGCGACCACCGAGTCCAAAAGACACAACTTGCAATGAGTGTACGACAAACATTACAAGTGGAATCACGATAACCCGACGATTAAGGTCCCCCCGGGACTACAAGCCCTGGTAACCGCAGGATAAATTCTGCGGCGGGAGGCAACTATAAAAGTCCATCCATCACGCATTCACAGACCTTTTACTCTTTGGTCTGCTCCCTCTATCAAGGTCAATCCTCCACGTGTACGACTGCACCGGAAAACCTGTTGGGCGATAGGGTCGTCGTGTCCCGACGCCGAGATGCCACAACACCCTGCGATAGCGGGTGCCATTTATTTAAAAAAAAAAAGTATCTCAACCAAACTTTTTTCTTTAAATTATTTGTTGAAGAGGGGAAATCTTCGTAAGTCCTCCGACCGCGTGGGGGCCACGACCAAGGCGTGTGGGATTCTTGCCCATTAAACCCCCCCCCCCATGTACTCCTTCTGTGCTATCGGCGGGGGACATGGCAAATATTTTGGATACCACTACGATCCCGCCGTGCCTACCTCTCTCGGCTGTGCCCTGGCTTGGCTCTGCCCAATGCGGCGGCTTGGTGACGTGTGACCGTTTGCTTCTCTGAGAACTCCCCGAATATTAGGGAGCTTTCTTTCTTCTCGGATCCTCTTGCTGTGAGCGGCAATCCCCCACGGGCTAAGCATCCAATTCCATGCGAGGCAGGAACCACCCTTCCGCCATTCCCTTTGGGATTTTTAGTCCTGGCCTTCCTTGTCGCCTTCCTTTTGTACTGTTTTGGATAGGGGGAAGGTTTTGCGATGCAGCTGTCAGCCCCAAGCACGTGTACCCTCTCCTGCTTGCCGGCGGCCTCGCACAAGAAGCAGTTTGGAGCTGCCTCGCATTCAGCCGCCTTATGACCCGGAGTTCTGCACCGAAAATAGCTCCGGCTTCGATCCTCTGGGTGCTGGTACTTCGCCACCACGTGGCCGATGTCTAAGCAGCAGCAGCAGCGCTTAGTTGACGTGCTTAGTTTGTTTGGTAATAATGCCTAGAAAAAGGTCGAATCTTTTTCAGTACTCAAGACAAGCTAAAAGATTAAGATTCATTAGATTCCAAGAATCTAATGAAGATCGTGAGGCAAGACTTACTGCGACTCGAGAACGCAAGGCTACAGCTGGCGCTACGAAAAATTCTTCTCAGTGCGAAGCCCGACTAACAGCTGATTCTGAACGCCATACTTTGTCGCGAGTGTCAGAGACGTTTATGGAAAGAGAGAACCGCTTGAGCTCACAGCGCATCTGCGCGGCTGCTTCTCGGTCACTGAAAACCAGTCAAGATCGAGAGGCATTTTTTATCTTATGCCTCATAAACTTTTACCCAACGTGAGGAACACTTAAGTAATGCTCGAGATCGTCAAAATATTGTTAGAGCTTTAGAAAGGGATGATCAACAATAGCAACGATTACAGTTAGGCAGGGAAAACTATGAACGAATGCGTCAGGACCGTGAGGGTTTATTACTAAGAGAAAGAGAGAGAATACATGAAATACGACAATATGAAACTGAAAAACAACATCGTGCACGCTTGGATTCCGATCGATTGCGACACTTGAGCAATAGGATGTCGATTTCATCTGAAGAGTCTGATAAATAAGAGTCTGACAATATCCCTTGATATATTGCCACGGGGAAGACGGGTACAACTTTAGATTGCATCTAGTAAACCCTATAACGAGAGCACCTAACTTAACAAAAAAAATTTTAGCACAACAATTTTATGCTTACCTGCTGCTAATAAGACAAAACCGCGTTGCTTACTCTCAAAGATTTCGCGGGCTATTCAGCCAGTTTATTGTGGACATGTACGCTAAAACTGAGACTGAGCGCTTAGTATACATTCCCACAAACGAAAGACGCTTACGTGCTGAAGAGTATGTGCACCTTAGGGATGCTATGCAACACGATAGTGATACAGAAAATCTGGGAAGATTAGTAATTCTTCTATCCGGTTTTACTGGCGGGCCCCGTTACTTGCACGAACGTACACAGGACGCGTTCTGTTATGTCCGAAAATATGGACGACCCGACCTTTTTATTACGTTTACCACGAATCCAAACTGGAGTGAAATATACAGGAACTATTTGAAAGTCAAGTATCGTATGATCGTCATGATATATTAAAAAGGGTTTTCCATTTAAAACTCATATTGATGATAAATCTGCTCACTAAAGAAAATGTTTTTGGATCAGCTCTATGCTATATGTATAGCGTAGAATGGCAAAAGCGTGGTTTACCTCACGCACATATTTTGATATGGCTAGAGGAGAAAATTCGTCCTAACGATGTTGACAAATTGATAAGTGCTGAATTTCCGGATCGTGACGAAGATCCTGTATTGTACAGTATTATAACAACGCACGTGGTGCATGGTCCATGCAGAGTAATAAATTGAAACTCTCCATGTATGAAGGACGGTCGGTGTTCTAAGGGATACCATAAAGCACTGGCAGAGCATACGATAACGGGTGATGACGGGTATCCATCTTACCGCCGGCGGTCGCCCGAGCTTGGTGGAATTACGGCTACAATAAGATCACACAGACATGATGTAGTCATGGATAACAGATGGGTCGTGCCCTAATAGATATTAAGTTTGATTTATTTTATAATTATTGATTTAGACTATTCTCCGATAGTTGGTATTGTGTGTCAGTTAAATCACGCTCTTGTCTTGTTCTTATGTAAAATTAATATTCATAGTAATTTAAGTAATATTTAGCTGGTTACACTTTACGCCAATAGATGGCGCTGAGGGTATCCTGAATCACGCTAATGTTTGATACTGTCAATAATTGATACTTGTGTTGATTTGATTTGTTAGTTTATGCTTTTCGAAGATAGATATAATGCTTTAGGAAAGATTAATCGCGCTATCGTTTTTCTTTGCTACTTTTATAAGTAGTGTTTTAGTTTTGAATTTTTGTACTCGATTCGTATTCTGATTGTACTCGATTCGTATTCTGATTGTACTCGATTTGTAGTAGTATTCGATTGTATTCGTAGTCGGTCTTGTACTGTGAAAAGTGAAATATACAGTCGGGTACCACGATCCATATCACTGGTTGTTTGCTTTCGAAGCCAGAGGGAGTGAGTGTTATCCCAGAGACTAGTGGATCGTACAAATGGTCCCTCGAGCCGGATCAGTGACCCTAGTGATATAAGGGTTCACAATAGTGTGTGAGTGAATCGGCATCGATGTGGTGGCGGTTCGTCATCGATGGTGTCAACCCTGGAGATTGGAGCCAAGGAATTCAGCCTGTCAGTGAAGACCAGGCAGTGACATCAGCGTCAGGAGTAGAGCGAGCGAGATCAAGCGGTGACGGCACGAGAAGACCCATGACGACACGTCCGGACCAGGAGTAAGGAGATAGTGTAATGAGTGAAGTGTGCCGGATAACTGTGAGTACTTTAATGTTTTAATAGTAGTGTCAAGCAAAGTTGGACCTTAAGTCAAGAAAGAATTTAACTTAAAAAAATTAAAGTTAGTGTAGAGACATAGGCTAATATTCGAAGAAAAGTGAACTGACGGGGAACCTATGCCCAAATTTTGTCTGACTCAAATTCTCTAACACTTAAAAAATTTCATTGCTTACATTGACTTACAAAAAATTGTGAATTTCAACACTCGTAAAAAATTTCAAGTGTTTTGCATATTGGATTTAGGAAGATTTTGTTTGTAGTAAATTTTTGTGAATTGGACATTGAAAATTTACCTTAAATTGGACTTGTAAAATATTAATTTAATTGGTGTTTCCAATGATTTGCCTTTTATAATTTTAAGTAGTAGTTTAGTTTTTTAGATTGTTTCAATTATTTTAATATTATTTGTCAGTCGTGTCATTCAATTATCGCCAAGGAATTATTTAACAAACTTCAGAAGAATAATAAGAAGCTTATCTTTAAAGGTAAACTCAACGTCAATCAAATTCAACAACAAAAATCAAATCAACTTCAAATTCAACACCTAAAGAGCGTTTGTCAGTTGCTTATGTTGAAACGATTTTAGAGGCTTTAGAGAATCAGTGGCAATCATTTTGTGAGACACATCGGCAAATAATTACTGAATTTAATAAGAATGAGTTAGAATCTTCTAGTTATTACACGAATTCCGTTTATGATCAAACTGAAAATTTAACTTTGATTATAAAACTGATTTAAAAGATGCTTTAAGTAAATTACAAACTAAGTGTAAACCTGTAGTAGGAACTTCTAAGTTAGCAAATGTCAAAGATAAATCTAATTGTCAAATTTAGAAATTCTTACGAATTTCCGCATACCTCGCTGGATTCACTTAAATGCTGACGATAAAGAAGTAGAGCTGCACGGATTTAGTGATGCGTCTAATTACGCATATGCTGCAGTAGTATACGTTCGCAACATAGATAAGAATAATGGAGTGCATGTGTATCTAGTTACGTCCAAGATAAAGGTATCTTCAATCAAGCAAGTCTCGAACTTTGCAGAGCCGTTCTTCTTGCCAAGCTGATTTTAGAAGTTTCGGAGACGTTGGAGATTCCCAAGTCAAAAATTCATTCTTGGACAGATTCTTCTGTGGCACTTGCGTGGCTTAGTAGTCACCCAAGTAAGTGGAAAACCTTCATTGCCAATCGCACATCGGAGATCTTGACAATTTTGGACCGTAATCAATGGGCTCACGTGAAGTCTAAAGATAATCCAGCCGATTGCGCGTCCAGGGTTGTAACGGACTATGACAAACTAAGTTTATGGAGACATGGGCCATCTTGGCTAAGCGAAGCTGATATTAGTTACAACTTACCTGAAGATTGTCAAGACACCAAATTAGAAGAAAGAACTCAAAAACTTTGTCGTCGTTGTCGTTGTCGTTGATAATGTTGAATCAGATCACGAATTATTTACAAGATTTTCAACACTTCGCAAATTGATCCGAACGGTAGCTTATTTAAAACGCTAGTTTACATAGCTACGTTCCTCTCGTAAATCTGTTTTTCCTGCTTACTTAACCAATATTGAATTGAAAGATGCTTTAGATATATGTATAATCAACCCATAATGGGTCAGTTACCAACGTCTCGAGTTACCGCTGACAGACCTTTTCGTCAAACTGGAGTAGATTATGCAGGACCTATTGCGATGAGAACCTCAAAGTGTAGAGGTCATCGCTCCATTAAAGGGTACATATGCCTCTTTATATGTATGGCTACTAAAGCCATACTTCTTGAAGCTGTCAGTGACATGACCTCTGAAGGATTTTTCGCCGCATTTAAACGTATGGTGGCTAGGCGAGGTCACGTGGCAGAGTTATGGAGTGACAACGGGTCTAATTTCGTAGGTGCTAAAAAGGAAATTAAGAAATTATTAGTTGCAGAAAGGTCTAGTGTAGCTCAAGAGATCGCTTCGTGGCTTTCATCAAATAGTACTACTTGGCATCGAATCCCACCCTACACTCCACACTTTGGTGGATAATGGGAGACTGGGATCAAAACAACCAAGCACCGTCTTAAAAGGGTAATTGGGAACTCAACCCTGACGTTTGAGGAGATGAGTACCGTTTATGTCCAAAATTGAGGCTTGCCTCAATTCGAAGCCACTAACAACTTTAAGTGATGACGCGCAAGATCCATACCCATTGATACAGGGACATTTTCTTGTTGGTGAACCTGTTTTAGTTGTTCCGGATACCAATTACAAGAAGTCATCCATATCTAGTCTCCGAAGATGAGACACCCGGGAACCTTTTTACATCTCCCAGGATATTGTAATAGGATTAAGATTGACTTTAAACGGCCTCCTATACAAGACTAATGCTAATAGATTAGTAAATAATTATCGTTGACTGTTGAGTCATCCACTCAACATGGTGCGAGCGAGAGGCACGTGTACCACGGTACCACAGAAAGGGACGCAGCGATCATTGCCGGAGCGACAGGTGTGGCACCGCGGCGGCCGACGCCTGTCAGTCAGTGAGCTGCAACATCGCTCGACGAGCACACGCATCAAGTTCCCGTCTTAGTCCAAATTAATATAGAAAAATACATAATTTTTATTCAGTCCACCTTCTTTTACTCATCTCCACTGAGCTATCGACTCCAACATTGGTCCTTCGAACCTCAAAATTTGGTCAGCTGCCGTCGGTCAAGATCGTCAAGAACTTTGAACGGTCACCATTAGGGCGCGGTCATCGGATTCAAGTCATAGTCATCAAAGTCTCGCTTTATTTTTTACTGTCTTGCCTGACTTTGTACCTCTAAACGTCGTGGAATACTGCACGTATTTATATCAACCGTCTTGGAGGTTTTCACGTCATTGGGCGCAGTAAGAAATAGGATAATTTGGACAACGAGAACAAAGATCATCAGAAATTGGTTTGACACCGTGTACAGAAGATTAATATAGTACAATATTCTACACGCAGCAGTCATCAGTGGATTGCAAAGAAAACCCGTGAGATTGTTCCATTTTCCTTTATTTTCTCATAATCATCCATTTTTATTCCCACAATCATTTTCATATCTCCAATCCATTTGCATTAGATTCCATATACTTTTTGTCATTTTTTTTTTCTTTGTGTTTTATTTAATTCATATTCATTATTCTTCATATTATTTTCTTTCGCATTTTCATCTCTTCATTCATCCAATAAAAAAGCTTATTTAATTGTTTTCATTAGAATATGCAACCATTTTTTGTTTAATTTTACGCTGTGTTTACATTACATAAACTACATAACACTACTAAGCACTTTTGATTGACACACAATGCACATTTTACTGCTAAGCTTAGCTTCACAGGATAGTGACTTTGCTGAATAGGCTAGCTAAGCATTGCTTATTTTTTATTTTTCTTTTTGCTCGGATTTAAAAAGATGTCTGATTTTAAAAGCTTAATCGAGAAGCTTGCATCAATTAAGGCTAAGCTTAGTCAGTTTGCATCTTATATCAATCTTTCAAAATCTTGTGAAAAGTTAGGTGAATTGCAAGTCATTGAAATTGAATATAGACTTAACATTTTCGAAGACTTATACGAAAAATACGACACGTTACAAAATGACTTGGAAACGTTGGCGGACGCTCCTGACGAACAATATACGTAGCGTGAAGAATTCGAAATTCAATTCTACAACTTGGTGGCCTCTGCGCGCCAGCTGATAAGCAGTTCTCGACAACTTCTCAAGGCCTATGCCAATTCCGAGGTGGGTTCTTGTGCTTATAACACACACACAAAGCTCAGTGCGTTTACCCAAGATTGATTTGCCAAAATTTTTCGGTATCTATCATGATTGGTTGGAATTTAGAGATTCTTTTATTTCCATAATTCATAATAATAATAACATTGATAAAATAAATAAGTTACACTATGTTCGAGCTTCATTAAAGGATAGTGCATTGTTAGTTATAGAAAATTTAGATTTTAAATCACATAACTACGATGCTGCCTGGCGGTTACTCTGTGAGAGGTATGACTATAAAAGATTACTTGTCAACAACCATGTGCAAGCACTCTTTTATGTGGACGCAAAGAGTCCTGTAAGTGTTTACGTCATATTATCGACACAACAAATAAAAATTTGAGAGCCCTTTCAACGCTCGATATACCTGTTCAGTACTGGGACACACTGGTTATACACATTATGCCATCCAAGTTAGACCAAGTAACGAGTCGTAAGTGGGAAGAGCACAGATATACCTTGTCTGAGCCTCCTACACTTTCAACATTTATTTAATTTTTAAGTAATAGAGCTGACTTATTAGAGACACTAGAGGAGTCAAATTCATTAAAATTAAAAAGCGAATTTAAGAATAACATTGTTAATAAATCTAAAAGCTTCATAATATATAATCAAAACAAAAATATATCATGTCCTCTATGTCATCAAAATGATTTTATTTTTGCATGTGAAAATTTTAAAAACTTATCTATACAGTCACGCATTAAAAAGGCTCACGAAGTCAAAGTATGTCTTAATTGTCTTCGTCCAGGTCATAATGCCTCTAAGTGCAAATTAGGACATTGCAAGTATTGTCGTGAAAAACATAACACTTTACTTCATATAGAAAATAGTGCAATTTCCCACAACACACCAAACATTTCTCTTTCTGTTAACAACTCATCTAATTCATCCGTTGTTCTCCTTTCCACAGCTCTCGTGAAGGTGGTGGACGCCAAGGGCAACCTCCATACTGCGAGAGTCTTGCTGGATAATGGAAGCACGGTTAATTTCATTTCCGATAACTTAATTCGTAAGCTTCATATTTCTACTTATAAAAATCCTTCTAAGGTTATTGGTATTAATCAACAAACATCTGATTGTTCGCAAGCTTGTTCAATTCCCATTCAATCTTTTAAGGGAGATTTTACAATTGAAATTAGTTGTCTAGTTCTCTCGAAAATTTCATCTTTATTTCCTAACACATATATCGACGTAAGTACTATACCTATACCTACGAACATTCGTCTTGCCGACCCTAACTACAATGTTCCGTCGTCAATTGACATTCTTTTTGGCGCGGAAGTCTTTCAGAACATAATAGGCTGGAATCGTATTGCATTAGGTAAAAATTTGCCCACTTTGCTAGAGTCAAAATTTGGTTGGCCCATCTCGGGTTCAGTCGCTCATCGTAATTCGTCTTCTGAGTTATGTATGCTTGTTGATCATATGCAACCCGACTTAAGCCGTTTTTGGGAGTTAGATTCTGTGTCTATTAAACATAACTTAACCTCTGAAGAACGATCATGCGAACAATTATTTAACGATACTACTTATCGTAATCCAGATGAACGTTTTGTCGTAAGTATTCCCTTTAAAGAGTCCCCTGATGTACTCGGAGATTCAAAGGCTAAGGCTAAACGTCGATTTTTATTACTCGAGCGTCGTTTGGAGCGAGATAGTCATCTTAAAGATCTCTACCTAAGCTTCATGAGAGAATACATCAACTTAGGGCACATGAGCGAGAATGTAGAGCAGGTAAGGGACTCTACATCTGAGCCTTCATATTATTTGCTCATCACGGTGTCTTGAAGGAGTTGCGCTCTACCACAAAATTAAGAGTCGTGTTTGATGCAAAACAACTACAAGTAAATCATTGAACGACATTCAAATGATTGGCCCTACTTTATAAGATGATCTGCTAACAATTCTCCTACGTTTCCGTCAGCATAAAATTGTAGTCAGCGCGGACATCGAGAAGATGTATCGTCAAATACCTGTAAGTAGTAGCCAGCGTTCTTTACAAGAAGTATTTTGGAGAGAGAGCCCTATGCATCCTTTGAAAACATATACTTTAAACACTGTGACGTATGGCACTGCTTCAGCGCCTTTCTTAGCCACTAGATGCTTAATTCAACTCGCTGAAGAAAGTAGAGATCAATCAATTAAATTTACCATAGCTCATGTTATACTCCTATGTTGATGATTACTTATCAGGTGCTTCGTCTGTTACAGCTACTGTAAATCTATGTCGCCAAGTCATCGCCGTTCTTCAGACAGCTGGATATAATTTACGGAAATGGCAGTCTAACTTAAACGAAGTACTAGAGTCTCTATGCGGTAATCATGACATATCAGATATAGTAGATCTTAGCAACAATGAGATGTCTAAGACATTAGGTCTCAACTGGCAATGTTCTCGTGACACATTTTCATTTTTTATAAACTTAACTTTCACTGATAACGTCTCAAAACGTCAAATATTATCAGTCATTGCACAAATTTTTGACCCAATCGGTCTTGTGGTTCCTTGCATAGTTGAAGCAAAAATACTTATGCAACAACTTTGGCTTGCTAAATGTTCATGGGACGAACCTGTTCCAGCTAACATTCAAAGTATTTGGTGCGACTTTCAAACAAGTTTCCCCCTTTTAAATACAATACAAATACCTAGATGGGTGCTTTGTGACTCGCCAAAAACTATACAACTCCATGTGTTTTCAGATGCTTCTGAAAAGGCTTATGGTGCATGTGTATATGTTATGTGTTCACGTGCATCTTCTTACTGCTAAAAGTAAGGTGGCTCCCATCAAGCCAACCACGATGCCTCGGCTGGAACTTTGTGCTGCATTATTAGGTTCACACTTATATACAAAGGTATGTCAATCATTGACTTTACATATCGACGAGTCCATATTTAGGTGTGACTCTACAATCGTCTTGGGTTGGCTATCTACGTCACCAACTCAACTTAAAGCCTGTGTTCGTCATCGCGTTTGCGACATTTAAGACTCTGTCGGGACATGTTCATGGCGTTACGTTTCGTCTCTTGAGAACCCCGCAGACCTCGCTTCGCGCGGACTTAGAGCTGACAAGTCGTCATCATCTTCTTTGTGGTGGTCAGGTCCACAGTTTTTACAAAAAAGTCATTCTTCTTGGCCTAATTTTCTTCATCAATTATCTAATAACATACCTGACACTGTAGCTTGTCATCATGTTGAAATTAAACAAGAAAACATGTTTTTAAATTTTTATTCTAATTATTCAGATTTTAATAAATTACAAAGAATCGTTTCTTATATCTTTCGTTTTATAAACAAATAGCGGCCCGCCCTGACTTCGTCCAGGTATAATTCTGTAAATTACATCCCTACCCCTACCCTACCCTACCCCTACCCTACCCCTACCCTTCCCCTACCCTACCCCTACCCT
>JAAAKD020110349.1:0-11876 GCA_010014825.2 Danaus melanippus | reverse complement strand
CAAGATTCAATTTTTGTTACTCAACGAAAAGATAAAATCAGAGATAAAAAAGAAAAAATATTTCACGGTAGATCAGATTAGAGAACTGCATCTGCATCTCCTAATTTCTATAATAAATGTTTTTTTTTGTTTCCATTTGGTCTTATTGTGTGGTGTACAAACATTTTGTTACTCTACATATAATAATCATTTAATATTTAATTTTATTTTTTTTATTGAAGAATTTGTAAATGTAAGTTGTTTGATTGTGTTCCATTTTCGATACTGATAACGGAGTTAACGGGGTTGACACAATTTTTCATACACCCTGTCACTCAACCCCGCGCGTCGATCATTTGGATCGCGCGCGCTGCGGAGTGACTACATCTTGGAAACGCCACTACTGAAGAAGAAGAAGAAGACTACTTCTTGGTGAGAGGCCAGTATCTCGTCATCAGTTTGTTACCATTTCAACGTACAGAGCGTGCGATGTGTGGACGATCTGCGTTGACGAGATCGGGAGTGATCTCTCTGATGTTTAAAGTTATTGTACGACGGTCGTGCTTTTAATTCGGCTACTTCAAGTGATAGCTTCCTTATTTCATTGATAAGGAATTGGGTGTCGGTATTGAAGTAGTGGCTTGCGGCGGGGCAGGTACTGACTGTAATGATACGGATGCTACCTCCTGGATTTGTTCGATCATCTTGTCGGCGAGCATAGCTAGCTCTTCGAGTGTAGTCTTGGAGCTGAATTGTTCGCTTACAGCGAATAGGGAGCGAACGTGAGCGGATAATTACTTCGTCCACATCATTCAAAGCGTTGAGTCTGAGGCCTTATCTCTGGCTAGATTTCTCATGAGTCGGAGTAACTGAGTCGGTTTTTGGTCTCCGAGCTCCATTTCAGCTAATAACTTCTGAAACTGACGGCTGTCGGACTCCTCGTAGACTGAGATAAGTCGCTCTTTGATGGCTTGGTACTGCTGTTCCTTCGGCACGTTGAATAAGATATCTGATATTTGTTCAATATCGGGCTTCTCCAGTTGTACGAGAACCATCTGCGTTAGTTGAAAAGAGCTTTTCTTGAGCTCGTCAGTGGCTGCTTCAAAACTGTGAAACCACAGCCATGGGTTTTCACGCCAGAAGGGAGGTATGCGCATTGACAGCGCTATACTGAATACTTCCGCTACGGCTTGAGAGCTGGCGGGAGTTTGAGGTGGCTGGGTTTCCATATTTGAATAATTTTCGGTTTTCGGACAGCGATTCGTCCGGATTCCTTGTTTTCAGAGGTTTCTTCTTGTTCTGTCGAGGGTCACCACTTTAAGAGTTGGGTTGTATGGAGAAAATAATACTCTTAATCCGTTGTTGAAAGAATGATCTATTTAAAATATTTACAAGTATTTATACTAAAAAAAATGAATTATTATTCAATAAGGATGTCTACATTAAAACAGACGTTTTAATTGGTCGCCGCACATAAGGTTTCGTCTTTAATGCGCATGCGTTAAATTGGCATCTTTGCGCATACGTTAAATTGGCATCTTTGCGCATGCGTTAAATTGGTATCTTTTTGAGCATACGTGCGTTGACGGTATGACGAAGTTATATATGTCACTCAACCCCGCGCGTCGATCGTCGTCGTCGTCGAAGAAGAAGAAGAAGACTACAACTTGGTGAGAGGCCAGCATCCCGTCATCAGTTTGTTACCGTTTCAACGTACAGAACGTCGCAAACTCCAGCGACAAGAACGTTGTTATAAAGAAATAAACTATTGTTATTATTGTGTGTACGTGCTGCTACAATTTTAATAAAACCCTTTGAAAACCCATCCAAGCCAAGTTGTGGTTTTGGCTCGCACTTACGACTGATTCATCGGCTTTATTCAGGTATCGCAACAGTTTTGGGATGAGTCTAAAAAGGCCATCGCAGCTCTTTAAATACCTAAGACTTTCCAAGAGATATATCCTGGGGAAACCGCATGATGACGTCATTGCACCGCTCCCAAAAAACAAAGATGCCTCTAAAGCCAGAGTCACGACTTCAATTCCATAAGCAGATTATGATACGAGTCCAAAATAAGATAGTAGGGTTAGGATCAAGTAAGAAAGTCCAAGTAAGTAAATACACCGCTATATTGAAGTTTTGTTCTTCGGCAAGACGAGAATGATAAATATAAGATCTATGCAATGAGTCTAGAGATGCAGAACGAGTGATTAGACATAGGAGCTTTTGCATCCCATTGACACTTAAATGGCGGGCCTTAATTCATGACTGATCGCCAGCATCGCTAAAATTTTATCTCAATGCATTTCAAATGACTCTCCCAAAACAGAATAATTTAGTAAGATGGGGTACCAAAAAATTGTGCTATATCTGTGAAAAGGCAGTTGGAACTGCTAGGCATTTGTTGGTGGGATGTAAGGTACTCCTGAATAGCGGTCAATACTCGCTTCCTCATGATAGGGTTCTGGAAATCATACGTGAAGCGGTTAGTCTTTCGGTACGCAAACCGCAAAGGGAATTAACTACAAACTAGCGATCAGTAGGTTTTGTGAGAGATGGCACTAGGGCTACAAAAATCAAACGTCAAGTCTTACTCTAGCCATAAAGTGACTTCGGATTGGACTATTATGATGGATACGTATGAGAAACAATAAAAAATCCCAGAAGATATTTTATTTATATATTTATTTATTTTTGTACCAACAAAGTATACAGTAAATTATTTAATGACAGATGTGTACAAAGGGATAACTTATCTCTAACAAGAGATCTCTTCCAGAAACCCTGATTCTAGTGGAGATTATTTGTAATACATATTTATATTGTAGGTACAATATCAATTAGATTATTTAAAAAAAATGGAAGTAGCCGTTTTTTTTTAATGAATATATTACACACTAAGTACAAATAAATATACTAATATACATATATCATTATCCATAATATACATACATTCAATCTACATACATCCAAAAATACATATATAATATATATATACAACGTGTTCTAAAAACTGTGTCCTTCCTTAAAGACATGTATACATATAAGTATAAGCTTATTATTAAAAATAGTTTAACTTAAAAGATATCAAGCAGAGGTCAGTTACAGTGCATAGGCTAAATAAGTTTTAATTCGACATTATTTGAAGAAGATTTCAAACATCTGACCCATAAAAGGTCAAGGCCTCGTATAGTCGTGCCGCGCATGCGCAACTATACGGGGCATAAACCTACGGCTCGTCGCGTCTTTTGTATGATGACGTCATGGAGTCTCATCGTGTTATACAAACATTTTCTTACTCTACATATAATAATCATTTAATATTCAATTTTATTATTTTTATTGAAGAGTTTGTAAATGTAAGTTGTTTGATTGTGTTCCATTTTCGATACTGATAACGCAGTTAACGGGGTTGACATAATTTTTCATACACCCTGTATATACATATATACTTAAGTGGAAAGAAAGTGTTGCTTAACTCTGACTTTAAGCGATCTTTTTGTAACATTATTATGCAAAATGTTATCAGGAAGAGAGTTCCATAAGCGAGCGGCAACAACGGAAAACGAGTTACCATAGGAAGTAGTATTAAAGTATGGTACCTCAAGAGTTTTCAATGCCACACATGCGCGTACTGGTCTTTCACGAGCAGGACAAAACAGAAAACGCTCATGTAGGTAATTAGGGCTTCCATGTTGTAATATATTAAAAAGAAGCGATAATATGTGCAAGTTCCGGCGAAGTCCGATAGGGAGCCACTTTAACTGACGTCGAAATTGAGAAATATGATCAAACTTGCGCAGACCGTAAATGAACCGAATGCATAAATTTTGAAGTCTATCTAGTTTGTCAAGTAGCTCTTCATTCGCATCAAGATAGCAAACATCAGCGTAGTTCAGGATAGGAAGAAACAGGGATTGTGTAAGTAAAATTTTTGCTTGGTAAGGAAGAAAATTCTGCAAACGTTTTAGAGAATGCAGAGAGAAATGGACCCGTTTACTGACTTCGTTAACCTGAGCCCTCCATGATAAATTGAGACAAGTGTTAAGATCACCCATTATGATCACATGTTCATAAGAGGGAGATAGTTTTTCAAGAAGGACTTCAAAGGTGTTAAAATAATTAATATTTAAGGAAGGACAATAGATGACCCCTAAAAGAAGTTTAGAGTGACGGGAAGAAATTTCTATGAAGAGGTATTCAAGGATGTTAGGGGAAAGGTTTGAGGATTGTTGTACTAACCGAAAGGGTATATTATTTCGTAAGAAAATGCAAACACCTCCCCCTCTATGAGAAACTCTGTCGTTACGAATTAGAGTGAAATCAGGTAAAGTGTAAAGTAAAGAGTGGAAGGAAGAGAAGGTTTTAACCAAGATTCAGAAACAAGGATACCGTCGACCTGCACGTTGCTAAATGATGCGAGAAAATCAGAGTAATGTGCCGGAATGCTTTGCGCATTTATATGAACAATATTAAGACAATTAGAATTGAGGGTAAAAATAGAATTTAATTGTGAGTCAAGAGTCCACTCTCAATAGATTGATTATGGCTAGAAACGCTATGAAAGTCATCAGAGAAGCATGAAAAAAAATCATCGTTCATACAAGCATTACTTAATTCAGACATATATCTATATAGATATAAAATAAATATTAATATATAAATATATATACCTTAATCTAAATAAAAGAAAAAAAAATAAACGAAATAAAAAATACAAGCGATACAAATAATCTCCAACATTATCTGGCCCAGGCTTAATTGATACATAACAAAAGAGAAACAAAGGAAAAAAGATATTTATAGCTATGTTATATACAATTATACAAGCAATATAAAGAAAAAAACAACTTAGATGACACAAATATAATAAGAAATTCTGAATAACAGCTACAAATTGTTAGTTAGATATTTTTAAAATATAAAATACAAAGAAAAAAGAAACATCGCTGCTTATTCACCACAAATATAAGTATTTCCGAACAGAATATCCGAACGCTAACCTGCTGCCAAGCGTATCAATGTCAGTTGTCAAACGTCAGTGCTATGACTGTTGTTCAAGTTTTTAAGGTTACATTGTACTGTTTTACAACAATTTAAAGAATTTGACGAATTTTTAGACTACCGACTCGTAAATAAGAATAACATATTATTAATTGGCAGCAATAAACTAACTACACGGACTCAAATACATAGACATGAGTGACGTAATGAATGGCAGACAGGAATTATGGAAATATATAAAAAACCTTTACTTTGTAGTAACTTTAACCCGCCGAGATCTTGTTTTCTGGTCCGGCGCACTGGAAACTTGAGGAATCTTTTGACGGCTTTTATCTGGAAGCGCGACAATGATTACTCCGTCAGATGTCCAGCAATTTTTCAAACCGAAGTGTTTCCGAGCAGCAACGAATACTTCTTGCCTGGGCTTAGTCAAAAATTCCGCTATAGTAACTCCAGATCTTTTTAGAGATGTTTTAGAATTCCAAACAAGATTTCTGTGCTTTGTGGCAATAAAACGAACCAGTATTGGTCTTGGTTTTCCTTCTTTGTGCCAAGGCGATGACAGATATCCAACTGTGAAGAATCAATACTGGTCAGCTTTAATTGATTGAGCAACACGGATTGAATCCTGCTCTCCACTTGCTCATCAGTACTCTCCGGCAGACCGTGAAAAAGCAGTACTCGACTGCGGGAACAAGCTTCCTGCACATCAAAGCCCACAGAGAGCAGCTGTAATTGCTGACGAAGCATACCTAGCGTCTTCCAGATTACTACCTTGAAAACTTCATAGTCCGAGGCAAGAGAATTAAAGTCTCCAAACGCAGTGGTCGGTGGTTTAGTGCTTCCTTGTGCTTGAGTTGACAGTGAGAGCATTTTATCAAATTGATTCATACGGGACTCAAACATTTTAACAATGTCATCCATGTTCTTGCTGAGTTGGCTATGTAAGTCCATTGTACTTGTATTAATATTGAAAACTGATTGTGAACCAGGTAATGTGGGAATTTATATTAACTTTAACACTTCATAAATTATTATTTGTAGAAAAATAAAATTTTAATGAAATAAAAACTTAAGAGCAAAATTTTTTTGTTGTTGATATTTCAACCTATATTTGTGTGTTGGCCTCCACACCGGACATTTTTATGTAGTCGCGAATTTTAAAGCGCGTTGTGATAATAGAGCTTACAGTTCCTTGGGAAACCATTCCCAAACACCATGCCATCAAGGCTAATAAGTATTGCAAGCTCACTAACGAACTAACTCGAAATAGGTTCGTCGTAGATTTGTAAGCTGTAGAAGTGGCAGTGAGAGTTATAATGGCTAAATCTCTCTACAATCAACTAAAAGACTTGGGCCTGTCCAGAACCAACATCAATTCATTCTTGGAATGTACTTCAAATGCAGCACTAGTAGATTCCTTTCAAATTTGGTTAGGTTAGTTAGACTACAAAAATTTTACATTAAAACCAAGGTGAATCTAACCAATATAAAAACCCAAAAATGCTCCTTCGATATCCATCATTGCTCTAATTAAAATATGTAACTCTTAATCCGTAATATAATTCAATCATAATTATCTCAGAATATATGTAATTTTTCATTTTAGATATTTCAATAACTGTATATATGTAATTGTAAATTATGATCTAGTTAAAAATAATAATTTATTTATTCAAAGATTAAAATGTAATTCCTAATGTTTTGTGTCAATAGCTACGATTTCTAAATTTATAATTAATTAATAGAACCAATTACGAATATGCCAGAACAATTATTAATCTTAAACAGTAAGACTGTGACATATCTCTTTAAATAAAATATGAAACAGGTGTTTGGACAGCTGGCTTGAGGTTTGAGCCAAAAACTATTCGCCAAGATTTTCTGGGTATAAGATGCTTGGTCATGGAGAATGTCAGGATACGAAGACGAGTGTTCCTCTGCCTCCCGCAATCAGTAGTCCATTTAGACGTCTAGCTATCGACGAAAGGATGTTCTGTGATCTTTGCTCCATTCCAGGAAGGTAGCGGTGTGATGGAGAGACCGATCTCTGGAGGACTTGATCGACTCTGCAACCTTCAGATAAAGTCCTTGCTTGGACTGCGAGTCTATAATTTATTAAAATGGTTTATTTCAAGACCTCGCTTGTTTCCTATCAGAATCAGAATTAACTTATTATTCTACCACAAAAGTTAGCTAATTAATGGCTGATTACGAGACTATTTATTTATTTAAAAAAAAAATACTAAAAGGACAAAATATATATTAATAAACGATGAGAGAGATTTAATCAAAATGGTTGTTCTTGCCTTTGCAATAGTTTAACGGATTTTAAAATGATTTCGTGTTTGGGTTAAAATCATTTGATAACCCTTGATATAGAAAGTTTTCTTTAATATCAGATAACGGTAGTAATTTGGTAAATCCCTGCCAGTAGATAATTTCTAGTCAAGCATTAACGACGCGTTAACGCGATCAGCTCTAAATCTTGCCAAAGACTATACTATTCCTAAGTTAGCGTCCTATCTCAACATTACAAGTCATTCCTGTTCCTGACGCACTGACTCATCAATAGGAAGTAGATCGCATGCCTCGCCAACTACTTACGAAAAGATGGTGAAAGGTTTTGTGTGAGCTAGAACCTTCGTCAACTTATATTAAACCAAATACTTCGAACAATCCTTTTGATAATTAGCTGCCACAATTCTGAGTAGAACTACTCAGTAGAGAGCTCGAATCAGTTTTTTTCCCCTATAGTAACCCTTGAGTCGGTCGAATCTAGCCTAATTGCTCCCGCAATCATTCTTTATTCAGTAACGGTTGAGGAGCGTGCCTACTACCATTCTCACTCAGGTTTATACAAAGCCACAAATACGAAGGACAGCGTCATATGCAAGATTCTACAGTAGGGACTTCAAAGCAGACAGCCAAGGGAACCCTGCAAAAAATCTCCTTCTAGATTTCCTTTCCTTAAAAGCGATATACTTACGAGTATCATCTCATCAAACAGGTGCGTCTAGACGACAGTCCGCCACTAAGAAGATTCTTAATGCTACTTGAGGGGCTCTTTCATTACCTTCCAGAGGAGAATCCCGAATTCTTTTCATGATGTCGAGACTTTCGATATTTATCTACTGTCACTTTTATTCTTTCCCCTTTTGTACCTGCGAATCCGATAGAATAAACGCCCCTGATGATCCCGTTGGCCAACCCCACCGGAATCTAAAGTAGTAGTCCCATAAGTCCGGCTCCGTCCGTGATGGGTGCTCACTCCCCCCCCTTAGATCAACCTCTTTTCATTCCCACCAAGGGATACCGAAGAGTTAACTCGTCATCCTACACCCTAATACAGACAAAACGAGAATCAACACCCGATAAGGTACACTAAACACAATAATAATTTTCAAGCAGCCCTCAAAATAGTATAATATAAATGAATCTGTTTGTGAAACTGCAGTTATTATATCTAAACAAGTAAATTTTTAAAACTGCCGTATAAAATATGCATAACATTTTAAGGAATACGTAAAAAAATCTAGACATTCATAGTATCAAAACAGAAACTTAGATGAGTGTTTTAAAGGAGAAAATAAATTAGTGTTAACCTATTTACCTCTATTACATATAATATATTGTCACAATTAATTAAGTTGTTACATAAAAGAAGTTATATGTAATATGTTTTACAAAATAAAGTTCATGGACTTTAAGGAGTTGTATGCAAAAATATAATTCCTTCGACTTCATTACAGTATGACTGAGATTTCTGTATCGACTTTCTTTATCTTTAATTTTACACTTGCTTGAATGCTATTCCAAAATAGGTTGTAAGACGTCAGTAGACTGTGTTATTTAATCAAATGATGATAAATATATAGAATACCAAAGTAACAACTGAAGAATTGTATAAAATAAGACAAATTAAATTTTCATTTAATTTTGATTAATTAAAATTATAAATTGTATTAAGTTTTAAAACAAATTATTTGATATACAAATTGGTATCAAAAAAATTGGTATCATAATTTTTGTCTCAATAATTATTTAATTTATTGATAATTTCCATACTACCATTCCACTTCAGTCTAAAACGAGACGTGCTCTGGAGCACAAGTAAATGGTTTGTTGAGTTCAAACAATAAAATTTATAATGTCGATAATCAATCAACTTTTTGCGACCGGTATACGTGAGTATGTTTGATACGATTATTAATAGTTTATGGTTAAATTAATTTAATAATTATAAAAAATATTAAATACTGTTTTTGAGAGACGGTTCTTATAACCTTTTATCACAAATTTTTAATAATTACATTTTTTTTATTATCTATAATTCAAATAACATTATAAAATGTAAAATTTTCTGAAATCTAAATCTAAGTTTCATATATGTAGCTATTATTCCATACATATAATTGACTAATTTTATTTTTCTCAATGAATTATCTCGTTTACTTATTAACTTTTTTGTATAAATCGGTTGTGAAAATTTTACTCTGTCTCTGGTTATAAAACTCAAGTCTTCAAATACTTTATCAGTTATATTCAACCCTTGTACAGTTGCATGTCTCAAATGAATCCTTTTCTCTCTATTCGATGTTACTCACTGCTTTATACCTGTCTTCATCGAGCTAGCTTTATTTCTATTCGCTTATATCAACATTTGTTCGACATTAGAATGACTTACCTAAGTCAATTCGTAAAGCCTTTTCGGGAGATTCCTTTTAATGTGTGGCTTAAACTGTTGGTTTGTGCGTCATTTTTTTATTTCTTTACCTAGTTCTTATTTTTATTTTCTCGTCCAGTATAAATCAATTATTGGTTGTTTCTCGTCGTGTTAAATGAAACCGTAAAAACACCTAAAAACTAACCGTTTTTCAGATAATAAGAATTACATTAAAACAACTTCATTATAAAGTAAATATACAGTTAATAGATAAAAAAAAATAAAAATAACATAACTTTATTTAACATCATATTGAAACAAATATTTATAAGAAACAAATTATAAAGCAGGATTTTGTCAAAACTCTTAACGAGCGATAACTACACATTCTTGATACTATTAATAACGAACCTGCCTTTAACAGCTGTTAATGACTCGATTAACTTAATTCTCCTGTTATTATTAAATCACCAAGTAATATAAGTTTTGTTTTGAAAATAAAATGTACTGAATCCATACATACACTAAAACAAAAATAAACAAAGGCCATTTCATTCATAATGTACAGATCATATTACAATCATGAAATGACACCGTGACTTAATGTGTAATGCGTGATTTAATGCGTTAATAAAAATGCACTCACAAATTGTCTATTGACTCAATAGAAAATTCATTAAAATAAATATTGGACTCTAATATTTTGTATGATTCTTAAAAAAACAAACTCAAAAACACTCCTCTCTTAATATCTGTGACGGCGATGCTATTTTGTGTGTGTTGCAATGTGTGTGTTGTGATATGTGTGTGACTTAATGTGTACGTGTGTGCATCTATCTCTCTGTAAATGTGTGCTCTTCGCTCAATCTAAGGTTAATATATAATCAAGAGATTAATATCTTTAGCAACAAATATACATGTTCAATCGAAAATCAACAAATCATTCACAATAAAAGTGTTTTAGAAATATATATTGATAACCAAAATTTCTTCCACAGTAAGTTACGTATGTGCAGTCTTGGGAATACTATACACTCTCCCATCTTCTACAGTTAAGCTCTTTAGTTCAGAGAACACTCCATTAAACCGAGTCATGACTGAAACTGAAATCGCTCTTATGGGAAGTATATCTTGTGGGAGCACTCTTATAACAACGCCAATCTGTGGCTATTTGATGGAAAAGCTGGGACGAAAAAAATTGATTATTATTTTGTTTATGGCACAAGTGGTCGGATTTTTATAGTAAAATCATATATTGAAAAATATTACGAACCGTAACGAATGTATTAAATATTTCTATTTTCAGTTGGCCTGGGTGTTGTTAGTATCGCTAAATAGAGTTGAATCGTTTATATGTGCCATGTTCCTCTGCGGTCTTGGCGGCAGCGCATTTTTCGTTGTCCCTGTCTATGTCAATGAATTCTGCAAACCATCAATCAGAGGGACTCTTAGTTCTAGTGCTCTGATATTTCATGGCATAGGAATGTTAATATCTTACGGCTTGGGTGGTTCAGTAGACTATAAGACATTGAATTATACAGGACTAACTTTGGCCGTCCTTGGCTTAGTTTTACTCTCATTTTTAAGAGAATCACCTTTATATTTGATGAAAAAAGGTTTGGAAAGAGTAAGTTTTAATTTTGTTTGTGGTCAAAAATATTAATAAATGATAATAAGTTCTTGACAATAGTTCCAGTTAAAAAAGTTCAAGAACTTCTTGCTTTCAGGAAGCAATCAATTCTATTAGTTATTACCTAAGACTTGAACCCGATTGCAAAGAAGCTGTGGCGTATGTAGAAAACTTGAAAAGGCTTCTAGCAAACGACACAAAAATAAGTATGTTACATCTAAATATTATGCAATAACGATCTAAAGAAATAAATTGCGTCTTTGGTTTTCATTGGCAATAATAATTTAATTTATCAAGAATTCGCTTCACAGGTGATATTCCAGAAATAGAAAGTTTAAGACCAGAAGCAAAAGATGTAGAGGCTCCCCAAAAAGGTTATTCGATATTGCAATTCCTGAGTAGGTACCAGAAAAATATTTACATACTAATAACATTGTACTATTTTTTTTGTCGCTTCCTCGCATATAACAATATTTCATTTAATTCATATGCTATGACTTTAAAAGGCTTATCTCATGTATTTTTAGGAGAATCGCCTTCTTCTCGTCGTGCATTAAGTGTGCTAATCGTTTTATATACGTCAACTACATTCCAAGG
>JAAAKD020110237.1:0-11929 GCA_010014825.2 Danaus melanippus | reverse complement strand
TTTAATGACATAATAAATTCCTATAAGTACTAATCCAATTTAGACAATCATTTAAACTTTACAGATGATACTTTAAATTCAGCCATCAAATAACTTATTTTAAAATAACTATGTAGTTACTGTAGATCGTTCTCAACACCTTTTTATGTTTGACATCAACTGGGGCTTTCTATTACGATAAATTGTAAATAAAGGCTCTCTGTAATATTAAAATTAAGGACGAAAGCTTATCAAGATCTATATCAATATAAAGATTAAGACTTACCGTCATTAAATTTTCTTTTTGTTTTATAATGTGTTTTTGACATTGTTTGATAAATACTCCTTATCTACGTAGATTTATGATGTAAGAGAGATACATGTTTACTTGAATCTGGCCTTTGCAAATGGTGAGTTGAAAACGCATAACTTATATATTCACTTTTCAATTAACTATTTTTTTTTTATTCATAAATCAAATTTTTCGCAAAGTATCCTCTCGCTATTATTTTTATATTAAAGTGAATATTGTACTCTTTCTTGGTAAAAAGTATAGTGAAATTATTATTTGTAAGCATTTTACTTTCCCCGGACAGTTTAGTGTGGTGATTACAACAATATTTTAGGAAAGAACTGGTAATTCTGAACCAAGGCACCTCGAAATGTAATTCCTCCGCGGTTCCAATATTTTACAAGAGAAAACTTAGTCAAAAAATAATTAAATATCTTTTTTATTCTCCTTCTTTCATGCTATATTTAAACCACTTATAACTTGACTTAGTTGGCCCTAAGCTGGAAATTAAACCTTTAATATCACTTTAAAAAAACTATCGCTTACATGTTCTTATAGAAGTAATAATATAATTTATAATTATTTTATTTTTTTATTTTATTTTATTTAAGATCCACGAGTGATAATTACATTAATACAATATTGGGTATTGGGTAATTAAAACTTATTTTTTATTCAAAAATCTATAAATTAATAAAATAAATGTCCGCACGTAAAAAATTATTCAATGTTTTATCGGCTGGTCTGAAAGTTACTTTTGATCGATTGTTTCTTTCTTTCATTGTAATACATAACCATTAAATGAGTTTTGAATACTAAGCATTATGTTGATTAAGTTCAACTCCAAGCATAAGTACTTCTCCATTTTTATATCTTACTTAAAAAACTCGTTTTTTAAGTAAGTGCTCAAAAGGATGATAATTTAAAATAATACTAACGTTCTCAAACTTCTCGTGTAATAAAAAAAAAACAAAATAATTAGCCAGTCAATCTAAAACATTAAATAAAAATAAATATATTCTTAACTGGTAAGAAGTTGAGACATGTTGTGGCTTTTACACATAAAATACCACTTGTTTTCATAAATACTCATCTGTCATAAAGTGTCTTGTACCCGTTTTTCCTCATAAGCGAGTACAAACAACACCTCGTAAATTGTTAATTATTGTATTATTCATATGCTTCTACAGACACAAACTTATTTTTATAATATTGGTTAAATCTCTTCTGTTGTAACCCATAGCAAAGAAGTGGCATGATTAATTTAAACATTGTATATATATTATTTGAGTTATTATGGCAATACAGCGCCAATATCTCGGAGAATGTGATAAACACAAGAGAAAGTGATTTTCTAGAATTTTTTTGTTATATTATCCAAAGGGGCAAACGGACAGACGGTCTACCTGATGAAAAGTAGTCACTGTCGCCACACAAAGGGTGTTGTAGCTGCGTTGCCGGCCTTGTTTGTAAAGGACCAGCCACCAGCCACCTGAACACTTGATTTTTGCAGAACCCCATATTGTATCTCTATGGGAAAACCTCAGGTGGAAGATTATTCCACATCCTGCACGTGATTGGAAAAAATGACTACGACTCACGTACAGTCCTGCAGTTAAATCCATTTAGATTATGTGGAAGGAATCCAACCCCACGGCGGATAGTGCGATGGTAGAATGGTGACAAAGGCATTATAACAAACAGTTCCTCAGAACACTCCCCGTTGTATAGACGATAGAACACGCAGGGGGAGCTCACATCCCTTCGGAGGCTTAGCGGTTCTAGATCGTCTGTAAGTTTGAAATCGTTGACAATACGAACTGCCCGACGTTGTATGGAGTCAAGTAGAAGAAGTTGGTACTGTGGGGCACCGGATCAGAAGTGAGAACAATACTCCATATGGGGACAAAACTGTGCTTTATATAATAAAAGTAAGTGTCCGGGTTTTTTAGAGGCTAGTTTAGTCTTATCCTGCAAAATGTCTCCGCAACTGAATGTCGTTCGCTATGTAAACCTCAAGGATTTAAATGAAACTAATATTTTCGGATTATACTACGCGACTTTATTTTTTGTTAAAAACTACATATTCCCGACGTTTTGGCTACTTTACAGCGATTGCGATGGTGAAATTCAGCTGCAGGCAGTAGCTCGACGAGCTCCTCAGAGCATTCCCCATAGTAGAAGCGGTAAAAAACGCTAAGAGAAGCAAAGTTTCGCCGAAGGGCTAGAGTATCAAGTCTATTGGTAAGATCGGTATCGTCAACCATTCGAGTTGCACGATATTGAATTCGGTCAAAAAGAAGAAGTTGGCACTGAGAGCTCCAGCCTAGAGGTGAGAGCAGTACTCCATGTGAGGTCTAACCTGCGCCTTATAAAGGGTCAGGTGCTGGCCCGAAGTGAAGTACTGCCCTGTTCTGCGGAGCACGCCAAGTTTTTGAGATGCCAACCTGGCCTTATCTTCCAAGTGACAGTGAAATTGCCCATCACTCGAAATAGTGACATCCAGAATACTAATACTGGCTGTGGGTTTCAGGGTATTGCCCTGGAATCGAGCTGTTACGACAAAAGGTGTTTTTTTCGCGGTGAACGCGCAGACTTTTGTCTTTATTGGGTTAAATGTAACCCGATTAGCTTGACCCACGGATGACACTTGGTCGAGCAAGGACTCAATGTTAGATACAAGTCTATTCCAACACTCAGCGACGTGATCCCGAGAAAGTGTGCGTTGGCCGGTATAAAGCGTATCACCCGTATTGTCATCTGCATAGCAATGAATATCGCCGACTTGCAGCAAGTCGTTGATATGCAGAAGGAACAGAGTGGGGGACAAAACGCAGCCTTGTGGGACACCAGCGTTCATGGGCATTAAATTCGAGCACAAACCGTCGATAACGACCTCAATGCCGCGTTCCGTAAGGAAGCTGGCTATCCACTGGCACAATTTCTCAGGAAGCCCGTAGGAAGGAAGCTCTAGATACCCAAGGAGCTGGCGGTTGATGATGGACTCCATGATGTTGGAGAGCAAGGAGGTAATGGCGATGGGTCTGTAATTGGACAGATAAGAGCGGTCGCCTTTTTTAGGGATCGGGTGCACTAAAGCAGTCCTCCAGGATTTTGGGACAACACCAGCGAAATAGGAGAGCTTGAAAAGATGCGTTAGAACCGATACCAGCTCCGGAGCACACGTCCTTAGCACAAGAGCAGAAATACCGTCGGGGCCAGTCGACTTGTTAATGTCCAGAGAAAACAAGGTTTTTAGCACTTTTCTTAGTGTAAATTTTACCTCGGACATAAATCCCTCGCCACGCGGGACCCTAGGCGGTGAGTTATCCATGTCATCCAAAGTCGAGTTATTAGCGAATAAACAACCAAGGAGATTAGCTTTTTCCTTTGCTGTATGCACCAACAAGATTTTTTTCATGCGCAGAGATGGTATAGATGACTTGCAGAAGTTTTCTTGCACAGACTTAGAGAGGGCCCAGAAAGCTCTATTTCCCGAGGGGAGGCGGGCAAGCTTCTCTACAAGTCAAGCAATGTACTTTGATTTTGCTCTAGTGATTGCTCTTTTGAAGGATCTGGAGCTGGAGTTGTATTCAGTTTTGAGAATATTGGCATCAAGACCATTCGATACAACTGCGTCAACCCAGGCTTGATAGCAGGCCTGTTTACGACATGATGTCGTTCTACAGTGCCGATCAAACCAGGGCTGTGACTTACCACGGACGGCGCAGACGTCAGGGTCATTCTTCTTAAAACAGACTCCATTCCAAGGGTAGGAGGCAAAGAAGGTCCGCATCCCATCCCAGTCCGCTGACCTATAGTGCCACACGCTACAACTACCTGCACATCGCGGCCTAGGGGAGCGTGTAATCGGCACTGTACTCTTGATGAGGCAGTGGTCAGAAGAGCCAATAGGGGCATCAACATGCACCTCTTAGCCTTCTGCATGCGTGGTCAGCAGAAGATCCAACAGTGAAGGCGTGTGATCACTGACATTTGGTACTCTCGTAGGCGATGTCACCATTTAAGTGAGACCATTGGCCAGAGAAAAATCGTGAAAAGATCTCCTAGCATGGTCAGTTGTTCTTGACACAAGCCATTTGGCATGGTGAGCATTAAAATCGCCAAGAATGACATTTTCAGTCGAGGGGTCTGTTGGAGTATAATGTCTGCAGTCATTTGGACATGCTCAATAAGCCGGTCTGTCTCTGAATTCCCGCTGTAGGACCTATAAAGACACCCATAGACGCGTGGGTGGTCTTCGCAGTCTACACGTATCCAAACAATAGATAGGTCCGAACCTTCAGTGAAGTCAAGGCGATGATAGTAGATATCGTCTCGAATATACACACATAACCCAGCGCGAGGCAAAAAGTTACGTTAAATGGAGTAGCCGGGGTATCGGAGGTAGGAAATGTCGGCCGGAGAAGATATCTGGGTTTCAGTAAGAAATAGAAGGGCCGGCTTGACCGCCTCGAGATGGTAGTGGACGGCGTTGATATTAGAATGTAGCCCCCTAATGTTACACAAATCTAGGCTAAGCTTCATTCGACCTCGGACAGAGGTATTGAGCGGGGTAGTGCCCCCCCCCCCCCAGAATACGAGAGGCAGCCTGCAACAGAGTTTTCAGGGAAGGATTCTCCGATGCGAATCGTTTCGTTACCCTCCTGGGGTAGTTTATTATTGTACACCGCTACCATTTTGAGAGAGCTTGGGAAGGGAATTAGCTGAAAGGAAGAATGATATCTTCCTTCAACCAATCCAGAAAATGGGCCTCCAGAACTCCTACTTACCCTACGAAACGCAATGGTATCTCTGACAAGATACCATTACTTAACGTCGATTTTCTATGGGAGGGTGGTACCGCCTCTGTGCGATCCGGCCCAATTTAGCCTTATGGTGTCGTTTTACCACCAGAAGAGATTTCAGACACGAGTCTCTTTCTGCTCTCTTCTACTTGTTCACGAGGAATTAATAATTCCCCGAGTATTCCGTATGATGGTAGCTTCGATAGAAGTGCGCGATGCCAGACCCGATCGAAGGCTTTTGTGATATCAAGGATGACCGCCATGGCCTCCCCTTTGCCCTCAATGGCTTCAGCCCATCGATACGTGAGGTATACTAGAAGATCACCAGCGCTTCGTCCGTGGCGAAAACCATACTGACTGTCATTAATAAGCTGGTTATCCTCTAGATGATCCAAAAGTTGCGTATTGATGATTCGCCCCATCACCTTTGAGAGTAGGGAAATAATCGCAATAGGGCAGTAATTGGATGGATCTGTGATGTCTCCCTTCTTGGGGATAGGGTGAATATTGTCTACTTTCCACGAAGACGGAACTTTACCAGCATCATAAGAGAACGAGAAAAGGCGCGTTAGAACCGAAGTCAATTCAGGAGCACACGTCTTAAGCACAATAGCTGCCATACCATCTGGACTGCTGGACTTCTTGACGTCGAAGGACGACAGAGCGGCACGCACAGCGCTCTGTGTGAAACGCACATTGCGCATATTTATCTGCACCGCGGGATGGTACGCGGTGCCATTTCTTCATCGTCAAGAGTTGAATTTGACGCAAAAAGAGTGCCCAGAAGGTTAGCTTTCTCTTTTGCAGAATGTTGCACAATTGTAACGGAACGCTATCCAGCGTTCCGTTAGAATTGTGCAAAGATGGTAGAGAGGACTTACAGAAATTGCCTTGTACCGCTTTGGCGAGAGACCAAAATGAACGAGTTCCCGAGGGAACGTCTAGTAGTTTCTCACCAATTCTGCATACGTGCTCCTTCTTTGCTCTGGCGATTTCCTTTTTGCAAGACTTGGAAGCAGCATTATAAACCTTTCTTAATTCGGGCATTTTTGGATCCTTCGCAGCTGATGCTGCAGCCCGGGCTCAATATTTAAGTTGTTTGAGCATGACGCTTCTGCACAGGACTTACCGAACCAGGGTTGCAACTTGCCGCGGTTGTGAATTACAGAGCTGGGAATGAAACATTCCATTCCTTGGAGAATAGTATCCGCAACGGCGGCAGCGCAGGTCTAAGGATCTTCCGAAGAGAAATAAAGATGCCTCCACTGGTAGGATGTTTAAAATTCTCGCAATCCTTCCCAGTCTGCTGACTTGTAGTGCCAAACTAGACGTCTTCCAGGTGGACAGGGAGTCGTTGTTGGTACTAATTGTGCCTCGGAATGACCTAGCAGTAGTCAGATGACCCAAGGGGTGCATTGGACACATGGTAGCACTCCGGGCGAGTAGTCAGCAGAAGATCCAACAAGGAAGAGGTATGGTCCTCAACATCGAGTATACGAGTATATCCGGGTACCAGTTGAGTTAGACCATAGGCCAGAGCAAAATTGTTTTGCGGCTTTCCCAACGTAGTCTGTGGTACGTCATCCTTTCGTAATGGTGGGCGTTAAAGTCACTACCTCCTCGATGGGATACCGTTGAAGAACAAAATCTGTAGCCTCCTAAATGTGTCCAAAAAGACGATCGACTTCAGTGTTACCACTGTGGGGCCTGTACAGGCACGCGTACATATGGCTTGAGCTACCGTTGTCCACTCGCACCCACATCACTGACAGGTCCCTATGTTTGAGGCTGTCAAGACGTTGACAGCAAATATCCTCCTTAACATACAAGCAGACCCCCGCCCGCGGTAGAAAATGGTGCTCGAATCTGTAACCGGAGTAATGCTGATACGATGTATCACAAGGAGTGAATATTTGTATCTCGGTCAGAAATAACAGGGGAGGCTTTACCATCTCTAGGTGGTGATGGATGGCATTAAGATTAGAATGTATACCCCTTATGTTGCAAAAGTCCACTAAAAACGTGGAATGGAGTGCCGCTGTGGAGATACTTTTATTGTTTTTTTGACAGCCACATTTATTTATTTTTTCATCAGGTGGGGGGAATGATGGAAGGTTGTTGATGGTCCGCTAACCATTCTGTCAAAGAGCATTGCCCATAGTCTGAACTGCGGATAGAGTTTTGTGTGTCACTGCCACGGGGCACGGAAGGGCCCCCGGTCCGACCCTTGGTTGCAAGCTGAGTTCCACCCCGGTCTCCCACTCCGGCACAGCCGGTTTTTTTTTAAAAAGGTATAATTAATTATCTCATATAATTTAGAAACGCCGTTAAATAACCAAATAATCATACAAATTAAATAACTTAAAGTTGATGTTTTTTTAACTAATAAGCATCAGTTCAATCTTTAAAGTTTTGATTTTCTCGTAATATATTATAAGTCATGGACTTTTTTTTTAACTTTAGCTAGGTAGTATTATTTTTTAAGTGACAAAACTTTTCAGCTTTCCATGAATTTATCGTTCGAGTGCGCTATCTATCGCGCTGCAGGGAGAGGAGCCTCTAAAGAGAATGGGACTGCAATTCAGGAGTGGTTTTAAGGTGCCCCTGAGTAAACGCTCACCTCCACCGCCCAAGCTAGCTAAATTCGAAACGAATCTTCTAGGGTTGCCTTCGAAGTATTTTCTAAGAATGAATTGGTGTTATTTCTGGACCGGTCATTCAGCATTACTCAACCCAAGTTAGCTACTACAGTTCTTGCTCCCACTTCTACATCGTACAAATTTACAACGAACCTATTGTTAGTGAGTTCTTTAACGACCTCGTAATACTTATGGACTTTGATGGCATGGTCTTTGGGAATGTTGGATTTCTAAGAAACCGTAAGTCGTTAAAACACACGAATACAAAAACATGTGTTGTCATGACGCCGAATCACAAATATATGGCAGAAAAAGATAAGACCTTGGCCGTACTTTTATTTGTGAAATTCAGATTTATTCATAAGAGAGTTGTATTCACAAGATCAAGGTGTTTTGTATACGTAATACGGAAGTAAGTAGCAGAAATTTTTCAAGTCGAAGTTTTTGTTATAAATTTATGAACTATTTAAGACATAATTCCAAAAAAATGGCTTCCATTTAAAAGACAAAACGTGTCAAAACCCAACTTGATCACCAGTACAAGGTCTTTCAATACAATACACTTTTCAACTAAGTCCAATGTGCCTTTATTTCTTTCAATAAAAAGTCGTAGCCGAAAAAAGGAAAGGAAACTTTTCCTCGACATTAACCGTAAAATTTTCCTGTTGATTTCATGAGGATCAGAATTTAAATTTACGCTTCAGCCCGTGGGTAAGGTGACTTTGAAGATAAGTTGAAGATCTGTTATTTTAGGGATGTTTTATTATTCTGTAGAAAAGAACTGTTGATATATTTTTAAATTTTTGAAAGTATATACAATCTTTGTATTAAAATGTAAGTGATATTACTATTGCTAGTATATTACTCTACATGTAAAATATACATATATTAGGTTTAATTTAATGTGGGAAAGAGCCCTTGGCAGTAGAACTGTATCGAAGTCGAATTGTCAACAATTTACGATCCCTCTTTGCATTTTATACTTCGTTGTATGATTTATAGTTTTAAAAATATAAGAAAAATACATTTAATTTTAATATTTCAGCAAAATTTGTATGCATATTTTTGACTTATAATGTTTTATTTACATTTTTGTACATATTTAATAGTTTTTGGAGTTACATATTAATAAAATGTTCCTTTAGGGGTTTGAAGATCATTATGGATGTATCATAATTAATATATTTTGCAAAACAACAGAAATAATCTAATTAATTAATATACATATACATATTTATATATCAGGTTAATAATACTGTTTATTTAAAATTTACAAGAGTAGTAAAATAGAATTATGCGAATAAATGATAAACAAAGCAGTGAATAAATATTTTTAATTTTTAAATATTTAAAAGAAACGCTAACATTAACATCTCTCTCTTCATAATAAATTTATCAAATTAACCGGAGTATCATAGTATGTTGAGTCAGTGGTGGCCTAGTGGTTAAAAGGCCCGCCTCTCATGCATGAGGGCGAGGGTTCAAGCCTGGCAAGTACCAATGTGATTTTTCCGATTCATATGTACTTTCTAAGAGTATTTAGACATCACTGATTAATGCATTCCCAAAGAGGGTTGATGTCAGGCAGGCGGCCGGTCGTAAAACAATTAGCCAAAACTATTCACATATCAGGCAGACCCTGGCTAAAGCTGGGAAATTGCCAGGTAGAAGAGAAGAGATCATAGTATGTCTGTGTCATTGCAAACAATGGGCAACGTCTATCTGCAATGTGGTTAATCAGTCAGTAGCTCTGCACATACAAATTGATGTAATAAAATAATAGGAGAGAAATCCCGACAAGTTTTATTTAAAATAAGTTTAGGGAAATTGCTTTTATATTAGACAACGTCACAGACTCCTATATTTATCAATACTTATATCAATCAATCCTTTTTATTATTCACTTTTTCGATACTCATTCTAGTTGTGAACATTTCTAAAATATTCTTATATAATATTTGTTTAAGAACTTTTGACAATGATACTGCTCTTGTTTTGAAGATTATATTTTGTGTTTCATTTAAAACATACGTAGATATTTAATAAGTTTACAATAAAAAAACTTTTTGAGCCTTCTGATGTTTTGAAATTCTTAAGCAATAACAATAACGAAGAAAAATTCTATAATGCGTTAACGTTCATTAAAGTCTATTTTTTTAACAATCTTCAATAAATTTATTTAAATGGGCTATTAGATTACTTGAATTATATGATAGGAAAAGTTTTATGTCTTTAGTGGTCATACTGGAGTACATAAGTTGAGCTAGATAAGAGAAGTTTCTTAATCAACAACAGTTTATTAATAAAAAACGTGTAAAATTTTGTCCAGAAATAGTTAAAGTACTAACAAATACTAAAAGTATTTTATGTACACAAAAAGTATATATGTTTTTTCGCCAAAAAAACTATTAAGGTTTACGAGGAGTGCTAAATAGAATTACAGTATTTTTTCAGGATAAAATAGTATTGACCAAAAAATTCACACTTTAAAACCTACATTGGACATATAATTACAAAAGTTTGATATTTAAAATTACTAGTTAAGGTAATAGCTGTAATCTAAATAGATATGTATATGCTTAAATTACTCACTAAATTTAGACCATTGGTTTTTCATTTTCTATAATTTCTGTGTTTTTGATGAAAAGTGTGTATAATTTTTATCAAATACTCTAATGTTCTTCGAATGTTTAAATTACAATGAAAGTGTGCACACTGAACATTAATGAGCTATCTCATTTCAATCGTAGATGGTCTTCGTGAATCATAGTTTTATGATTTAAAAATAATTATACTTGAATTTTATGTGTGTTTAAGTTTTCTCAGGTTTGGTATATAAATAATATTTCGTACACTTAATAAAATGACATAAATTAATATTGCTTTGTAGGTTGATCAATATAATTGATGGGAACGCCCGGCAGGCTTGCGACCAAATGCGAATTGAATTAAATTATAAGTTATTGAGATTTTATAATAGAACAAAAATGATGATGCGTTCATTTACATGATTTCGTAATTAGCAATCAAACATAATTGATGATGCTTGTATTTATATGATTTCGTAATTATGTCGAGCGTATCTCTTACTATATCGATTATTTTGAACATACACATACATTGTCTAATTAAATTGTCTGTCACAAATGAAATGCAGTAGCAGGTAAAAATTTCGTCGTCAGCTATGTATCTAAACGTGAAAAAATTACTTGTATTCATACATTCTTTTTAATTATCTCCATTAAAAAAGGGATATATTATACCAAAATTATATTGAATTTCAATTAGGTCATTGAACCTATTCTTGTCTATAATATTGAATTTCTGTAGCACTTTTCAATGAATTAATAGAATATTTTACAACATGTTTAAATAATCGCCTGCTGTAAATAAAGTGTTCACGTTTTGTCCCGAAGGAGAGCAATGTGTGAAACGTTCGTAGCTTACTCTGTAACCTTTTGAAATTTTGTTATCTTGTATTTTGACCTCTTATTGAATAGAAAAAAGGCAGATAAGACTTATCATGTTCTTAAAGCAAAATTTTGTATGTTCTTTTGTTCCTTCATATAACAATCGGAGCCCATTAGTTTAACGAAGAAACTCGATTATTGCCCTAACCACATGTTCTATTTAACATTACATTATATAACAAAATATTGTTAGCATTACAGTAACAGATACTTCTTTAATGATTAAATAAAATTATGATCTTAAAAAAGTGATGAAATGATTATCTTAAACAGTTCTTTTTTTTTAACTATACATAATTATAATAAGGGCACTTGTAGTGAAAACTATTTTTCCTAAAACCAATGATTTAATAATGTTAAAGATATGAAGATTAACTTAAACGTTATTCTTCCAAATTTCATAACTTCAACCCAACCGTTTATTCTACCTTATTGCCATAAAATTTCTGAGGTTGTTAAGGCATTACGGTTGCCTTGGAATTTCGTGTCGATGTAAGGATAAAGCTTTCGAAAGTTTTAACGTGTGTTATCGCGATCCTTACGTCAGGTTCGGATTTACCTCTGTCGTTCGGTTATAAATATCTTTGTAGGTTACTTTATAAAAACCATGGTTTGTTAATTAGAAGAATATTTGATTCGTTTCGTCGCTCTTTCTTTCGTTGTTAGTCGTTGTTTCTGCTGTTTCTGCTGGTGGGTTTAGGATGGTAGATAAGGAGTATGATGGGGGAGGGGGTTCCCGGG
>JAAAKD020110204.1:0-11940 GCA_010014825.2 Danaus melanippus | reverse complement strand
ATGCAGAATGCAGGCGCGGCCGAGGAAAGCGCGGAGTCAGTGAAGAGCCTCGTGTCAACAGCAGACTCTCTTGCAGAACTCGTATCACACTTTGCCTTCAGTGATATCGAGCGCAATTCGGCGTCAGAAGGAACGTCCCCTCCCCCGGCGGGAGGGGCTGGGCGCCCGGGGAGAATGATTGCGGGAAAGGCTCATCTGGAAACCTCTTCGTAATTTTCTCCCGTTAGGATCACGCAAGGGCGGAGGAACCCCGGGAGACGTGTATGGCCATAACAAACATATCACCGGTTGCCAGCTACCTTTCAGCCCTCAAGGACGAGGACCTGGCCGCATCGAATTACGCCAAGAGCGATATTGCAACGAAGCAGGCAGTCGCTGCCTTTGAAAAAAAAGCGCCTGCGATAACCTCTGCTGATGCCCTCCTGAAAGATTATTCCTCTCTTCAGGTCGTACTCGGGGCGTTTGGGATGGGGAGCTACGCCAATGCGACAGCACTCATCAAGGACCTGCTGACCCAGGACCCCAGCTCCAGTACATCTCTCGCCAAGACGTCTCAAAACGCAACATGGCTTGCCTTCGCCGACGCGTTCAAGGTCTGGGGGCAGAACAAGGGTAGCTCTAGCGACACAGCGTTCATCGCTGGTAGCGGATCAACGGCGCTCAGCACAACCTATCCGCCGACCAGTTCCGTAACGATGAGCGCAACGCTCCCCTCTGCAGAGACCTCTGGCCAGACATATGTTTCGCCCGCCGTCGATGCATATGACGATGTTTCCGGGGCTCACAAGATCGCGCTTCAGTGGACACAAAGCCAGACGAACCCATTGAGCTGGAGTGTCTCTGCCTTTGATGCCGAGGGCGATGCATCGGTCGCGAGCAATGCGTTTCAGGTGACATTTAACAGTGATGGTACGCTTGCTGCCGCGACCAATACGACTACCGGAGCAAATATTGCCTCGGGTGCAGCCGGACAGGCGGTCGAGCTGCCCATCACACTCAACGACGCGAATGAAAAGGGTCAGGCAATATCAATCTCGCTGGGCACGCTTGGGGGCAGTTCAGGCGTGATCATGGCTGGCAACAGCTACCAGGCTACCAGCCCAACCCAGTCGGTGCTGTTACAGAACGTCGACTCTTCCAGCACCTCGCTCTCAATGCCCTCCGCGACAATCGGGTCGCTCTCCGGCACCGGACAGACCTATATCACGGCCCCTTCCAATCCGAACCAGGCGTCTGACGATACGAACAATGTCACGCTCGGTCGGACGTATCTGTCGGTCAAATGGGCGCAGAGCAGCAGCGATCCGAGCACCTGGAGTGCTTACGTCGTCGATCCTTATGGTTCTACCGTCAATAGCACCGTGGTGTCAGTGGGGTTCGATGGCTCCGGCAACGTGCTTCAGGTCAACGGGCAGTACACCCATGACATCCCCTCGCTGCAGGCAACGGTCAACGGAGTGCAGTACAGCGTCGCTCTCCAACCACCCAATCTGTCACAGAGTTCCGAGGCCAGCCAATCGGTGCTCAAGAGCGACAGTAAGGTCTCCAGTACGGTTGACGGTGTGTCGATCGATCAGATCGTTTCGAACTATCAGAAACAGCAATATGAATCGAACGACGCCAACACGGATAACGGCGTAGGCAACGCTCTGTATTTTACGCGCAAGATGGCCAGCGTCACCTCGCTCAGCCAGATCATGTCCGATACCAAGTTGCTTCAGGTGGTCGAGACCGTATCAGGCTACGATCCCTCGACGTTTGGTGCGCTGAGCTACGATCAGCAAGTGCGCATGCTTACGAAAAAGGTAGACTTCTCGAAACTCAAGACTCCTGATCAGATCCAGAAATACGCTGAACAATATCTGACCCTTCTCCAGATCACTCCGCAGCCAGCGGACAAGCCTGCGGACATTCTCGATCTGTTTGGTGGTGACGACTCGAAATCAGGCATACTCGCCTTGTTCGGCGATGATGACAGTTCGTCTTCATCCAGCATTTATTCTGGTCTGTTTTGACCGATCAAATGCGCCTTGATGAAGACTTGACACTTTCCCGGCTCACACAAGAGCTTGGGGCCCTTGCACAGGCCGTCAGAACGCCTTTGCACGACCTTCCTGTTGCATGCCTGGAAGGAAAGGTCACTGCAGTTACGGGCCTTTCCGTCGCATTAACCGGTATGACGGGCTTTACTGGCGTAGGTGATCGGGTCACGCTCGCAGCCTTGGATGGACGTGAAATCGATGCCGAAATTGTCGGCTTTCGTGACGAGACGGCCATTGCGATGCCATTCGGTGCCCTTGATGGCATTGGGGCTGGCTGTCGCGCTCTTTTTCCGCTTCTGCCATCGGGTGAACGTCAGAAACGTTCCGGCGCAAATCTCGTGGTCAATGATCATTTTGTTGGTCGCGTGATCGACCCCATGGGCAAGCCCATCGATGGGAAAGCGCCCCTCTCCCCGAGTGGCCTATCGTGCAACCTGCGGGCGTCGCCGCCAGATGCAGCGTCTCGCGCTCGCCTCGGCCCCCGGATGAGCCTGGGTGTTTCCGCATTGGACCTGTTTGCTACATGTCGCCAGGGACAGCGGCTCGGACTTTTTGCGGGTTCCGGCGTAGGCAAGTCCACGCTTATGGGAATGCTTACGCGCAACAGCGCTTGCGATATCGCCGTAATCGCTCTCGTTGGGGAGCGAGGGCGTGAGGTAAGGGAATTCCTTGAGGATGATCTGGGCGAAGAGGGGCTGTCGAAGGCCGTAGTCGTCGTTGCCACGTCCGATTCTCCCCCACTAATGAGGCGGGAAGCTGCTTATACCGCCACGACGATTGCCGAGTATTTCCGCGATCAGGGGAAATCAGTGCTGCTCTTGATGGACAGCGTCACACGTTTTTGCCACGCCTTGCGGGAAATTGGCCTCTCTGGCGGTGAGCCCCCCGCAACACGAGGCTATCCTCCAAGCGTTTTCGCTGAATTGCCCAGACTCCTTGAGCGAGCAGGTCCTGGACTTTCGACACCAGACGGGCGTGCGGGACAAATAACCGCCATCTATTCGGTCCTTGTCGAAGGAGACGACCATAATGAGCCGGTTGCAGATGCGGTTCGCGGCATTCTGGACGGGCACGTGATAATGGATCGACGCATAGCGGAGGCTGGACGTTATCCGGCTATAAACGTGCTGCGCTCCCTTTCCCGCACGGCGTCAGGATGCAACACCCGTGAAGAGAATGCCCTGACGCGTGAGGCACGTGCGACCCTGGCAGTGTGGGAGGATATCAGGGATATCGTTCAGCTTGGTGCCTATCGTGAGGGCAGTGATGCCAAGTCGGACCGGGCCATCAGGCTCGCACCGGAGATCGAATCTCTACTCCAGCAGGAACGCATGGAAGTCAGAGCGCTGTCCGACAGTTTTCTTGCCCTCAATAATCTGGTTGCTGCCTATGGCGGACCACAATGATCCACCGCCTGCGCTGCCTCGCCACTTTGGCCAAAATACGGGAACGCGAGAGACTTGATGCGCAAACGCAACTGATTGCTGCGCAGCAGCTGCAGGATGGCAAATCCGCGAGCCTGACTTATGCGATAGACGTACTTGCCGAGGAACGTCGCATGGCAACGGCGGGAACCGTGACAATGGAGACGTTTCGCGTCTGGTTTCCGTCTGGCCTTGAAAAGGTCGCATACGCCAGAGAAGAATATCACAACGCTTCTGCCGCGACAGAAACTGCGCGACTTTTCGCTCTGGAGACCGCAGTCACACATAAGGCGACAGAAACGGTCTTTCGGCGTCTGGAAAAAGAGCGTAATGATTCTCACACACGCCGTGAGCAAGCCGAACTCGACGAGTTATCGTTGCGTAAGCGCTAGTTCATAGGCGAATGTCTTTGATACGTCGCTTTGAACGCCCGAGAGTTTGCGTTTTTTAACATTCGCAAACTTCGTCATTTCACTCCGCCAGTCAGGTGGAGACCTCATATTCCAATAGCGATCAGGAATGTTATGGAAGAGATACAGAACGCCAAGATATTCATCGCGACGCCCTGCTTCGGCGGGCTTGTAACGCAGGAATATATGGAATCGATTATCGCCTGCACAAGCATCATTCGTATTCCCATGACCTTGTCCCTCCTGGGCGACGACGCCATGGTGAGCCGCGCGCGCAACACGCTCGTTCATCAGTTCTATACACGTTCGGATGCAACGCATCTTCTTTTTGTAGATGCAGATATCGGGTTTCCCGCAGAGGCGCCCGCCCGACTGCTTGCAGCCGACAAGGATATCGTTGCCGGGATGTACCCTATCAAGGAGCGCTTCTGGGACAAGGGAACCCAGGAAAATCTGAACCGCGGTGAAAAGCTTGAAACGGCCTCGCTACGCTACGTCGGTGAGACGGATGCGATGCATTCCTCGTGGGACAAGGGGCCGTTGTTCCGGACCCATTACGCAGGCACCGGATTCATGATGATCAGCCGCAAGGTGATTACAGCGATGATCAAACACTATCCGGAAACCGCCTACCGTCGCATAGATGCGGCGGGTTCAGGAGACGGAAGCATGTGTCACGCCCTGTTCGATGGCAGCATCGATCAGGAGACCGGTACCTATCTCAGCGAAGATTTCACATTCTGCAAGCGTTGGCGCGATCTGGGTGGCGAGGTCTGGCTGGATACGTCGATCGCTATCAACCATGCAGGACGCGCCTCGTTTGAAGGTACACCCGCTTCCCGCCTGGGCATGTTACATCTGAAAGGGCGATAACGGGACCCCTGAGCGCAGATGGCCAGAAAAAATCGCCCCTCCGTCATCATCCGTCGCCAAGATGAGGATGGACACGAGCCCCATCATGGCGGTGCATGGAAAATCGCCTACGCGGATTTCATGACGGCCATGATGGCGTTTTTTCTCGTCATGTGGCTCCTGAATGCAACTACTGACGAGCAGCGCCGGGGGATTGCCCAGTACTTCAACCCGCTGGCCGATGAAAAATCGGCAATTCCGCCGGAAAAAATCGTTGATACTCCCCCCGCTCCTATGATGGGCGGGAGCAGTTTTGATCGTCTCGAAGACAATGAGAATATGGATACGGCGGGGCCGGTGCCCGTTCCTTATAGAGGGCATGGCGCTTCGTCCCCTATCGAGGCAGTTCCGGCCTTCCATCATCAATCCGAGCATGAATCGCTGCCGGCCCAGGCGGCAATCGTTCCCATAGGGGGCCCAGAAGCAGGCTCGCGTCATGATAAACCTGGCCCTGTCGGGTCCGAGGCATCGAGAGCCGAGCAGGCCAACCTGCATGATATGACGCGCAATCTGGAACAGGCACTCAAAGCAGGCAAAGATACCAGCGATCATCTCGACAATGTGGCGATCTCTTATGGTCGGGATGAAATCAGGATTGAGCTTCACGACACCGAAAATGTACCAATGTTCGAGCTTGGAGCTTCTGCACCAAACAAAGCCGCACGCGCCATGCTGGGCGAGATAGCAAAATGGCTCGCGCCGATGCCGGAGCGTATCTCAATCGTCGGGTATACGGATGCAGCCCCTTTCAAGGGCAAGGATGCAGGAGGAATGTCCAACTGGACCTTGTCCGCCTTGAGAGCCGATCAGTCACGCGAAATTCTCGTCAAGTCGGGATATCCCGACCCCAAGATCCTGGACGTATCAGGTGGCGCAGATCGGGAACTTGCTGACCCGGCAATACCGTCAGCCGCAGCGAACCGCCGGGTCGTTATCATCATGCATCGCTTGCATCCCGATATAGATCAGTTGGAGGCCGGATCAGGCACTCTGACAGGCGAGCACGAAAAACCCGTGGATAATAGTCCTGGTTCGCCTAAGATCATGCCACAGGCTGGGCACAGTGCCTCTTCTCCAAACCCTTAGCATCCTCCGACATCACATCAGATACCTTTCAACATTCAGCCTCGAATAAGAAACGGAATTCAAAAATGCTTTTTATCGGGGGGCTTGTCTTTTCCCTTCTGTGTGTTTTCGGCTCATTCGCTGCATCAGGCGGTGTAATGGGGCCACTGCTCGCATCCATGCCCTTTGAACTGATTACAATTCTAGGTTCGGCGCTTGGCATTTTTGTTATGTCGAATTCCATAGGTGCCCTCAAAGAACTGCCGCACAACTTCAAGCTTGCGCTCAAAGGGCCGCAATATGATAAGGCCGCCTATGTGGATCTTCTCGTTGTTCTCTTTCGCCTGACCCGTCTCGCTCAAGCCAAAGGGGCGATGGCGCTCGAGGAGCACGTAGAAAATCCGCAAGACAGTGGTATCTTCGCGCTCTCTCCAAAGGTCCGTGACGATACGGAAACCCGCGATCTTATTTGCGATTATCTGCGCCTGGTGAGTCTCAATCTCGAGGACGCCTACCAGCTTGACGACGTCATGGCCCGCGAGCTTCGCAAAAATCAGGCCGAGAAACTGCATATTTCAGAGTGTCTGACGAGTATTGCTGATGCCCTGCCTGCGCTGGGTATCGTCGCCGCGGTGCTTGGCGTGATTAAAACCATGGCCTCAATCAGCAAACCTCCTGCCATTCTGGGCGAGATGATTTCCGGGGCACTCGTCGGAACATTTCTGGGCGTTCTGCTGTCCTACGGGGTGGTGGCTCCCCTCGCCTCAAGAATCAAGGCGGTGATTGTGCAGGATGGCCGTTATCAAGGCATCATCAAGACGGTCCTGGTTGCCCATCTCCAGGGCAATCCCCCGCAGGTTAGCGCCGAAATCGGACGAAAAGAGATTCCACCGGCTGCCATGCCGAGCTTTTTCGAACTCGATGTCGCCCTGACAGAGTCTCAGGGGGTCGCCTCATGACACTCCTGACCTGCGAGATGACGGAGTGGTCAATATGAGAGTGAGAGAGAGACAGGGCCGATCTGTGGCGAGTGATAAGGCATCGCGGTCAAACCTGCCCAGCAATGCCCCACAACTCACTTCGGGCGCCGCAGTGTCGGATGCCCCCCTGCCGTCCCCCCAGTCATTCCGCAGTCAACTTTCGTCGGCAACTCAACCACAGAAAGCTGTTTCGAATACCCTGACGCCTCCAACTGACAAATGGTCAGATGTCATCAGCGGTGCCTCACTGGCCGTGGCGGGAGGGTTGAGCGGTTCAACGTCTCTAGCCAATGCCCCACCCGACATACTCCCGACACTCTCGAGCAAAGGGCAACGCACCAGCTCCGGGAGAGAGGATGAAGGTTCGATCAGCAACGAAGCCGTGAGCAACCAATCATCGGTCGCAGTAATGCAAGGGGGCTATTTTTTAGCCTCAAGCCAGGTCCTCGCCCCCTATGATATGGGTTCGACATCAACGTCCGGGCAGAGCGACATACGCACATCCGCCAACGGCTCGTCGTCGAATGGATTCGATATTCTCTCACACGCAGCGCCCTTCTCTTCGGTACAGGCACCAAGTGGGTCAGCAATCCTGCAAAATGCCGGTATCTCCTTCCAGCGGCACAGCCCGGCGTTATCGGGGCAATCAGATACTTTCGCGGCCCTTGCTCAACCAGTCTCCGCCGGTGCGCCCCCGCTCACAAACCTGTTCATTGGCGATGCAACGCAACAACCGACAACGCCTGACACAACATTTGGCCGTAGCGCCCTGACTACCTTGCAAGGATCATCAACTCCAGCGATCGGGGCCTATGTCGGGCCTGTCTCCCCGTCAGGCGCTTCTGCCAGCAACGGGCGGGACGACGGGAGATTGTCATCACTGCCAACCATTAACACGTCCGCCGCATTCGATCCTGCGGCAGCGATAACCCAAACAGGAGGGACTTGGCCGGCGAAACGGTCCGCTGCTATTATCTCTGGTACTGGTGGAGGCTCATCATATCTGACGGATGGTACCCTCGCTAAAGGCTGGGTAGTCACGACCTTGCCAGACAATAGCCAAACCAACACGCCCACTTCTCCGATCATCAATCAAGCGACCGTACAGCAGAGCGAAAGACAGGCGCATTTCGGATCTCTGTCCGATAGCACAGGCAAACCTGCCCCAAGCGCCACGCCCCTGCAATCTGGCGCAGCAGATGAACCGGACTATGGAAGTGACTGGTCCGGCGTCGCAGCGTTAGGCGGTACGACAGGCAGAACAGAGGGCGAAGAAACATCGTCAAAAGGAGACAACCCGCCCGAGGATCACTCTGAGGCAAAGGCAGCGACGCCTTTGCTGGTCGCGCAACTTGCTGATGCCATCGGGGGCTTACACAACGATTTTGGATCGATGGTGCTCAACGGCCAAAGAGAGGACGGGCAGCAAAAAACCTCAAGTCCTGTGGAAAGAGCGACATGGGACACCACGACGAATCAAGGTGACCAGACACAGACTGCGTCCAGCTCGACGACGACACTGACTATGACGTTGCAGACAACTGATACGAGTCCGATTCAACTAAGCCTCGAGGGGCAAAATGGGATAGCGACACGCATCATCCTTCAGAGCGATGATGATTCCACTGCGGAAAGCCTGAGCAAAACCAGACACGATCTTATCGCCTCCCTGCATTCAGCTGGAATTGATACGACTTCGATCAGAATCGACATCGTCTCATCCATGTCTGGCGGATCCAATGCGCAGACCCACGACCATCATGCTCAGAATGGCATGAACCTGTTGATGCAAGGGCAAAACTTTGCTGGCGGTGGTCAGAATTCCAACCCCGGATACAGACAGCAAGAGAGTAGACTCGGGACGTCCGAACCCGATAACATAGGGGATACTGGCGTTACATTGCGGGCTTCAGAATCCGCCCTAGCAACCAATGGCCGCGTCAACATCACGGCTTGATGACAGACATTCAACGCTTCGACTTTTTTCACAAGGGCAACAACATTGGCAACCTCGTCGATCAGCAACGAAAGTGCATTGCTTCAGGCCGCTGAGGCCACCGCAAAAGCTTCGGCCAACTCTTCGTCATCGAGCACCTCATCGAGTTCGAGCGCTGCCTTGGGTCTCTCGTCCCTTGCGAATAACTATACAACATTTCTGACGTTGCTAACGACCCAGTTGCAGCATCAGGATCCCAGCAGCCCCATGAGTTCTGACTCGTTCACCTCTGAACTCGTTCAGTTCGCCGGTGTGGAGCAGCAGGTGCAAACCAACACCAATCTGTCATCCCTTATCTCACTCAACGAGAGCAGCCAGCTCAGTTCGGGCAGCCAGTGGGTGGGACAGACAGCTACGGCGAAATCGACCACGTTGCCCCTTCAGAGCGGTGCAGCATCGCTCAGTTTCAGTGCAACTCAGGGCCAGAACGTGGCCATCGCCGTTAGCGATTCATCTGGAAAAATTGTCAAGACCGATACAGGGGCTGCTGTTTCGGGCACCAACAAATGGACATGGGATGGGACTGACAATTCGGGTAACAAACTGGCGGACGGCGCTTACAGTGTCGCGGTAAAAACGATCGACTCTACCGGCACCACATCCGACGTGCCCTTTACCGTAACGGGTATTGTGACAGGTGTGACGAAAGGAAGCTCCGATCTTGAGATCCAGATGGGAGGTGCCACGATCCCATTGTCGAACATCACCAACTTCAGTGGCAAGACAGCCTCGAGCACGACCCAGAGTTCTGACAGCTCAGATAACGTTGAGACCTAAACAGGACCACGAGGTAGCGCGATACGCAATACCTCGCAGGCCACCTTCCCAAGGCATGACAAGTCAAGCAATGCCTTGGATACCCTGATTTGGCTCAGCTCTGAGCCCGTCCAGGCGATGCCATGGAACCAAGCATATGGATACCGCCCGTCACAGGGAGGCAATTTTCTCTCGCCGGGGTACGAACGTGCAATTCTTCCTGAGGCAGAACAATTGTCACTGGTGAAAACGCAGGCTCATTCAGTCGATAACCTATCCCCCATTGGGTTGTGAATGGCTCGTTTATTCCGAAAGCCCTTATCTTCTTTCTGATCTTGCAAATCATTACGTCGATAACCTTTCCGAAGGGCTCGTCTTCACCACTATAAAGGCTATCCAGCAGCACTTCCTTACTCAGGACCTGGTTTTTGCGCATGACGAGAAGGACGAGAAGATCATATTCCTTTCGGGTCAAGGGAACCACGGCCCCGTCGATGTGCACCTCGCGGCGGTCGATACCGACCGACATTCTGCCAACTTGCAATGTTGGGCTGTCATGACCGCCCGCGCGCCTGGCCACCGCGCGCAAACGCGCGAGAAGAACCCTATGATCGGTCTCCTCGCCAACGCAGTCATCTGCGCCCGCGGAAAGCAGTTCGACCTCTCCTTCCGCCGAACCGATTTTACGAACAACGATGACAGGTACTGCAATCTTCCCTTTGCGTAATTGCCGGATGATGCGGGTATCCGAAGCGGCCTGCTGCAGAACCACGATATCATAATGCGTGCGCCGCAAGGTCTCCACGATTCCGGCAGGGCCGCTGGCCGTGATCGACAGGGAGCCTGCTATCGCCGCTTTCGCGAGCTCGTCGCTCGGCCTTCCTGCCCCGGAGCTTTCAGCAACACACAATACGCGCATTTATGATCCACCAATAGTTTTACTTATGATTATATAATTTTGTCTGGTTATTTAGTTGGTCAATTATGGAAATCTTCCTTGACTACCCTGCCTGCGTTCACAGACCGACATTACTGGTCGAGATCCCTCAAAGGGCACAGGCTGACCATACAGGGCAGACATTAACGAGACTACCAGTGGGTGACGAAATATGGCTGAACCGCGACGATTTTTTTCCCCTGTTGCCCAAAGTCACCTCGACATCGTCAAATTCCATCAATACCCCCTCCGGTACGCAGTTTCGGGATACCCGGAACGTTTCGACAAAAGCATGGCCCTGCCATCGGAATTCGTGCTAACACTGAGTTATGGGGCGTGAAGCGTTCTCACATGTAACAAGCAAAAACCTTAACGTTATTGTAATAAAGAAGGCGCATAACTTGTGACAAAATGTTTGGCAGCATAAGCCACAAGCCATTTTCACGGGGTCTTTGTGCCCCGTTTGACGATTTATAACCGGAAACAACAATGTCAGATATTTCAGCTGCCTCCTCGCTCTCCGCCGCGCTGCGTCAGGCGACAAGCACGAGCGCGCGCGCATCCTATGCTGCAAGCCGCCACGGTACCCTGTCATCTCAAGCTGTTGCCGAAACAGCCAAATCCGGGGCAGTACAATTTTCTGCTGACGGGGGCTTGTCCGCAACCTCTGCACGAAGCGGCTCGACCATCACCCAGATTCTCGATTTTCTGGCCTGACCTGATAGCGCCCATGTCCTGCCAGATAGAAAGAACGCCCGTTACCGCGGGCGTCTGCACTGGAGATATCGGCCACGCTCGTTGGGCGGACCGGCTGTTTGGCATCTGAATTTCAAGTCAAGCGTGAAAGCCCTGCGCCTCGCACCTGCCGCGTTGCTTCCAGGCCTTGTCTTTGTGGCGTCCGCAAGGGCCGATCACAGGCATACGCTTCAAGGACGCAAAGAGCTGCACCCGCATACGCGGCCTGCCCAGCCGCGAGAAATACCAGACCAGAAAGAGCATCTGCCTGATCGGATTTCCGGGAGTGACCTTGTGCAAGGCCTCCCCCCTTCGTGGCGTGCAACGCTTCTGAATGCTCCTGCAGCTTCACCTACGGAGAAGACAGACAGCAGGCCCAAACCCGCCCCTGCACCCCTGCCCGCTGTCTCAAAGGCGGCCGCGCCGTCAGGGGCCGATCTGCCCGTGGCAACGCCACAGGCATCCCAGGATCGGGTCCTGCTGCCTATCCCGCCCAAGACTGGCATCGCGGCATTCGAGAGCGGGGATCGCTTTATCGTCATCGTTGATAACGCCATTCCGATGGACACGTCCGCGATACATGGAGACGGCGTTTTTTCGTCCCTGAGCGTCGATGTACTGCCAGACGCCACCATAATCCAGCTGCGCAGATCAGACAGCCGACCGCTCTTTCTTTCACAACA
>JAAAKD020110176.1:0-11948 GCA_010014825.2 Danaus melanippus | reverse complement strand
ACTATCTATACCTAAGATCGAAAAATTACAGTCTAAACTTAATTTGTGTGATATCACAAGCGAGTTATTTCAGGAGAACAAGGCTCTTAACGTATCATCCAAAATGAAAACGTTCCTTCAGGTTGACGAAGCTGGTACGACTGCAATTGCTCAAATGGATACTGACTGTTGCGATGGACGATTACCACCTTCTATTGTTGTTAAGGCCAATGTTCCCTATATTGCATTTATCTATGACGTATCAATAAATAGGATTTTATTCATACTAAAGGATGAGGGACTTAAACTTAATTAAAAGCTTTAACGAATTTGTAACAAATAACAAAATTGGTAGTGCTGCCCAAAGCAAAACAATGGTGAACATTCTCATCGGAACCCCCTGTGGCCGAGTGATTAGAATTTTGAACGCAAACTTACAAAAACCGTGGGTCGAGCACACCAACAGGGAGTTTTTTTATGTAATTCCAGGGTATGAAGGAAATGTGGCTAACCTAGTGTAAGAGGTCCACATATGTTAATATACATAAGGGTTAACTCCCGCATCCCTTTGCGACTGCGCAGACTCTCAGTCCCAGTTGCTTGCCTCTGGATTTCACATGTCTCGCAGTTAAATGGTAAAACACCTTCGGTCAACGGAGGAGAGTATGGTTCAACTCCCAACCAGGACACATTCACTAGGGGAGTGAATGATATTAAGGAGGAAATCTGGACATAGATGAGTATACTTAGGACCTTCCTTTCAGATTCCGTACACATGCCGAAACTCCTGATGCGGAGAGAGTTCAACCATGAAGTTGATATTGTAAGGGTGTAAGTAATGCGGATATGGTTGTGGTGCCATAAGCTGTTGAAGTCGCTGCCTCTTTCCCGGCTTTTGACCCCACGCCCGTTAAGATCGGCCACTGTGGGTCCTGGATTGAGATAGAGAACTAGGCTGCGAATAGTGGAGGAGTTCGCCTGGAACCAAAGCCCGATGTGTATGGTAGCGCTTGTCGCGCTAGAGGACATATGAGGAGACTGTTCTACTTATGTTATGAGACGTCTCATATACTCTATATAAATACTAATAATAAATACCCTTAACTTACAATATCTATAACAACTTAGTAAGAATCTCACAGTATTCGGTGTAGGAACGGCCACAGTCGTGCTACCTGGTTCTATATGCAAAATTTCGGTAAGAAGGGAAAAAAAAACCAGAGGGAAAATTTTGATCAATTTTGGAGGGAAAAATAACAAAGTTTAAAAAAGAGAGAAAAATACTTTAAATATACAATAAAACAATTCATTTTCAATCAAAACATATGTTTAATAAGGTATCAAACAATTTCCACCTATCACATCCTTTATAATTTTTTCTCAATTTAAACTCATCAAGATAATATTGTAAGTACTCTAACTTACTGTAACATTTTCTCCTCTTGAATCTTTTAAATTAATACCATTGGTTTTTAATGTTTAATGTGTTCACCACTTACAGGATTTATAAAGTTAGTTGTATGGTTCACGTACTCGTGTACATATGAAGTATTGTTATTAAAAAAACCTAAATATGTTGAATATTCATCTGTGTGAATAGTAGTCCCTGGTACAATGTTATCTTGAAAAATGGGCCCTAGTGTTATTTTCTGTCTATTAGGCACCACTTTCATAAAAAACTTCTTCGACTGGACATCTATACCACCAAAAACCCAAACCTGGTTTCCATTTCTCCCAACGTTATATTTACGTTTCCCAAAACATGATTCGTCTAATTGGACTATTGTTTCAGGGCCACCTATAGGTTCGTTAATTAAACTACACAAGGAGATACTTTTTTGGATGTTAAGTATAATTTTATTGACCGTTTTTGGGTCAATCTCCAACATCTCGCTAATTATTCCATTCTCTATATTTAATGAGAAATAATAGATTAATTTGATGAGCTTTGAGATATCTATTCTTGTTTCGAGATTGTTTTTAAATAAGTGAATACGTTTTGTTGTATCACACTTGTTATAGTTTAAAAGGATAAATGTAACACTCTTAGTTTTTCTTTTGCTGAAGGGCTGTCCACACTTACAAGTTTCGTTTTCAAGCACAAATGGTGCAAGATCAACGTGTAATATGACATTTTCCAATGATCTAATGTCCCAACATTTAAGTTTATTGAACATCTCTTCAACATTTACCCACATCATATTTGGGGGTTATTTTTCCCTCCTATTTTTCCCTCCAAAATTGATCAAAATTTTCCCTCTGGTTTTTTTTTCCCTTCTTACCAAAATTTCTCCCCACACCCGGATACCAAAAAAAAAAACATTCTCATCGGCTGTTGTGAAATGTATTAATAACAAACACACAACTGCTATCGTACTAATGACTTTCTTAACTATTTTATTTGATAGAAAAGGAGAAAATATAAGCATATTTATTTACTCTTATAGCTTTCAATATGATAATAGCATCTTATTGCAAATACACATTACCCCGATATTTACTGAATCTCTTAGGTCACTGAATCACTTTTAAATGTAACGGTCTAATCTAACCCTCATAATTTGAAGTATAAATAGTAAGGGTATCGATGCCAAATTCTTTGGTTCAATATCTACTTACGAGGTTAATATTATAGTTTTTTTTCATAATGTAAAAGGGCTCGTTTTATACAAAACAACTATCTTGACGTGGTATAGAATAGATAATATTTTTGCATTAATCATCCAAAGGTCGTTAAGCTCTAGTAGCTTAATGATCGGAGAAAGATGTTTATGCACAAAAATGTTAGATCGATTACCCTGGAGCTGTATCGCTTTAAACACACTAATCACCACTTATAATCAGCTTAGATTACGTTGAAAAATCAATGTAAGCGTGTGGGTCGTAATCGACTGTATTGGCCAGGCCGGCTTGTGTTACTTGTTCCTAGTAGATCTAAAACTTTCCACCACTGGTGGTTTTACGTAGGTTATACGAAGAACTTGGAGCGATAGCCAGGAAGACTGTCTATAAACCATGTGAAACCGGGGGTCGAGACAAACCTGGAATGCATACGGCCGAAAATATAATTAAATACAAACCTGGAAAAAACTGGAACTGTCACTGCGATATTAAGCCGAGAGTGGAGACATACTCGGCCTAGGTGGGACTTCATAAGTCGCTAAGAGCACTCCATGCACCCCGAAACAGGTTACCTAAGTGACGTTAAGATGCCGTGCATCTTTTCTCGGGGATAACTTTAGCGCCCACTTATAAGTTGAGCTTATTATCGGCTAAAAACGGTCTAGATCTAACTACCGGGCACGTGGCACGCCTACCTGCAATATAGCAGTAGGTCCGTAGCACCTGTGTAGAACGTGACATGGTAAGCAGGCTATCGTAGGGGGTAGCTTATTGTGTGGCAGTTCTAGCTTTGCTATACTGCATTTTTAGAGTTGTAATATGTCTCCTTCTACAGGTAATTATCTATTGCCTTTAACTTCGACTGTAAAAATATTTTTTATGAAAAGCCTTATATTTCTTTATCAGCCTTACACATTTAAAAATTCTAGGTAATAGTATGCGGTGTATAGCAATTATATATCTACTTATGCTAAAGAGGGTAGCTTGAGATAGTGTATGGTGACTCCCATATTTTCAGTATTTTCAAAAATTGAACAGTTCAGTATGTGCTTGAATAGCTTTTTTATTTGTCTTCAAATCTCTAACTTATAAAATACGATTTTTTGGTTAATAGAAAATATTAGACCTATATAATGTGATTGAATAGTAATTATTGTCATATATCTAATTCGATGATAGTAAAATAATGCACTAAGATTAATCTTCCATAGACCTTATCTACTCGTCAAAAATTTTGTTTTTAACGGGGTAACAAAATATAAAGAAAAACAGTTTGAACATAAGTAATGTGTTTGTATCAACAAAGAAAACATAAGAATGATTAACAGCAATTAACCTCCACTTAATAGATCTAAATTTATCGTTGATTCCCTTAAGAATGTTTAGTTTATTTGTAAATGGACCCTTTAAGACTTTCAATTGTTTTAACTGATTAATGAAAACAAGCCAAGTGATTGTTAAAGTAGACAGGTAATGCCTTTTATGACTAAGTCTCCTCTTTGATCTTACAACAACATTTTAAGAATAATAGATAAAACTCAATATCTCGGAGATGGCCCAATCCACTTATAAAAACACAGGACTAAAAGTCGCTAAGCTGGAATACCCTGCAGTGGTTTAGATGCAAGCGGTTAATTAAAGCAACAAACTTCCGAAATCGGATAAAAAAAATTCTTTTTATCTCCTGATATCTCCTTTAGAGTTTAAAACGTTTGTTATTTGAGCCAAAAATGTAAACCCCTCCCGTATTTTTACTGTGGCCAACCGTACCCGGTTTACTTTTTCAAGGGAAAATTCACATAAAAGCGCTAACATTCTTTAACGCTTTATTGACAAAATACTGAAAACGTATCTATGATAGATATGATTCAGATAACCTTTTGTATAAGCGTCGAATTATCTATTTTCCAGTACCATTTTATCTTGCAATCGGGTGATAAATCGTATCGGTATATCAAAAGACTTAAGCAAAGATCTTCATCACTGTAAGATGTATCAAAGTAAACAGTCAAATAAATCCATGTTTCCTGTACCAACAACCTAAATATTAAAAAAAATTATTTATAGTCGAGATTTTGGGGTGATAGATAGTTAAGCTTAAATGGAAACGTAATACAGCTATATAAAATGCAATGTACTAGAGCCAGACCTGCTGCACAATCAGTTACCCCCTACGATAGCCTGCTCACCATGTCATGTTCTAAACAGGTGCTACGGACCTACTGCTATATTGCAGGTAGGCGTACCACGTGCGCGGTCGTTCGATCTAAACCATTTTTAGCCGATAATAAGCTCAACCTACAAGTGGCCGCTAGGTTAATCCCTTGAGAAGATCCACGGCAATTAACGTCACTTCGGTAACCTGTTTCGGCGTGCATGGAGTGCTCTTAGCGACTTACGCAAGCCCACCTAGGCCGAGTATGTCTGCACTTTCGGCTTAATATCGCAGTGACGGTTCAAGTTTTTTCAAATTTCATATTCAATTATAATTCCGGCCGTATGCATTCCAGGTTTGTCTCGACCCCCGGTTTCACATGATTTCTCCGTGGCCAGTCTTCCTGGCTATCGTTCCAAGTTCTTTGTATCACCTACATAAAACCACCAGTGGTGGAAAGTTACAGATCTACTAGGAACAAGTGGCTAAAGCCGGAATGGCCAATACAGCCGATTACGACCCACACGCTTACATTGATTATGTCCTTTTAACGATAGCCAAGCTCATGTAAGTTTTAATTACTGTCTTTCAAGTAATAAAACACCAGCAGAATCTAACCCACACCTTTCGTGTATAAACACCATGCTCTGACCACTGAGCTATTAGAGCTTAACAACCTTTGGATAATACACACAAATGTATCACTCATTCTATACTAGGTGAAGGTAGTTGTTTTTTATAGAACATCAAACAAAAAAAGTATAAATTAAAAAAACTTGTGACGTCCATGATCTATCTCAAGTTAGCTCTATGTTATTATTATTAGCAACGATATTAGCAACTTTACAGGATGAATTATGCTCTGAATGATTATACCAAGTTTAAAAAAAAACGTTCCATCAGTCAAATATAGTTTTTGATTTTATGAAATCGTTATCATTCGTCTCTCGTGTACACGATACCAGTCTATTTTAGCCATTTTGTGGCGAATAAATATGCATATTCAGATGTTACAAGGCGAGTTCGGCGAAAATAATATTGAAACTGCAAGACAAAAGTTACAATGCATTAAAAGATCGGTAGAGTCAAGTGAGAACTCTAAATTTTACATGGCAAACAATGTTTACGTACCTCTAAAAACGACATCAACTAATACAGAATGGACGCCACTTTTTTTGCTCGAATATTACAGGACACAAGATGCATCTAATGTTTATGAGAATCACAAACAATGGGATCATGAAAAAAACTAAAGGTAAAATAACATCACCTCTAAAAATTAAACATTTTGCATCCGGTGAACGAATTTATTCTTCGGTAGTCTACTTTAAAGATTTCTGGCGGATGCAATTTGTCAAAGAGAATACTAAAAAAGACACGTTTACATTAAGGAATGGTAACAAGGTTTCACGTGATTTCATGTATGCCAAGAAGTCATACACATATAATTATGTGTAAAATAACATTTGTGATTTTGAAATGGTCGCAATACCGTACGAAGACATATGGAAAGGTCGAAGTTTTGGGCGTTACATGATATATCTAATACCAAAGGATTCAACTGTAGAATCAAAAACCTCGTGGGAATCTTTTTATTATTCTTGTCAAGATAACATAGCCAATTTGTTGGTCAATACTAGCTTTGAAGACTTAAGATTATTCATACCTAAGATAGAAAAATAATCGTCAGAAATAGACATCTATGATATCATTAGCGAGTTGTTTAAAGGACACAATGCTGAAAACGTATCGTCTAAAATGAATACGTTTCTACAGGTTGACGAAGAAGGTACGACAGCAATTGCTCTCATGAATACGTGGTGTACCGATGGACATTCACCTCCTTCTATAATTGTTAAGGCCAATGTTCCTTATATCGCATTCATTTATGACGTATCATTCGAAAGGATTTGCATTTATTTAACAGTATGAAGGACCCAAACTTGATTTCAAGTTTTATTTAAAATGTAAACTATATGAAGTTTATCATTTTTGTGTCAAATTTACAAAATCTATTGATAAAATAATCATAAATTGTCAGTAGAGTGCCACAATGATCTTAACATCCAAGACTACACGCAATAATTTCTGCATTATAGGATAACGTGTTATTACAAGAATAGCCTTATTGTATCAAAGTGCCACACAGATTTAAGCATAACGTTGAAAACTCCCTTCAGATCGTTAACGCGCGCCTTACGTACTATGCAGTCGTTATATGTCTTATAAGGTTGGCAAGATCTTTAAGTGTAAAGATATAGGAAATTATGGCTTTAAATTATTTTTTAATAAATGTATATACTGGAACATGAGAATAAAACCTATTTTTTTCACGCTGTTTTCGATCGTAAAACACCTAAAAAAATGTTATATTGGTAGTTTTACAGATACGCCGCTTTGTTTTTTTGTTACTCTCATCATCTATTAAAGAAAACATAAATCTCTACAATATATTGTGATGAGGTCTGCATTCAAAAGTTGATTTTTTTATTATTGAAATCCCCTATTATTTCACGACAGTTTGATTGTAAAATTCATGCGAGTGATCTTCCTGGCAAAATTTAGACGCGTACAAAAATAGTGAAAAGTGTAATTTAGCAGTTTATTGATTATGGAGGAGAATTATTAACTAGATATATAATTATGAATGTGGAAAAACAATTTGACTTGCTAGCTCATCAGACTTTCTTAAATATAAGTTGCAGCTCTGGCGAATAAAAATAAACAAAATCGTGTATAAGTATATCAAAAGAGTTTAATAGTCTGAAATTGCACGTGAATTGGAGGTGACCCAATACTACAAAATTGTATGATAAATCGTCAAAGGATGTTATTTTTGAGTTACATATCTTTGTAAGTCAAGGAAAATGGATTGGACGTTAAAGATATACTAAAAACAATTGAAAGATTGTAATGAGAAGAATATATAGTAAAGGGTTTGTTAATTTGTACAATGCCTGCGTTTTTTTTTATAAAGGAAGCTATATAGTGCGAGACTATGTCTTTCGAAGAATTTTCTAGGATTATAAGCTACCAAGTTCATATATTGAAACATATCAGTTGCGCATCAATCTATACGCGATTATTAGCTGTAAATTTGCTCACAAAACTGTAACAATAATGTATAATTGTGTATCCACATACGTCTTTGGCAACAAACGTTCAGTTCTTAATAATTTCTGTAAAAAATATTTATATTTTTTATCCCATGTTATCTGAGCTCCAATCAACAACAAATAAACGTCTTAAATACGACAATAATATTCTATTAATAAAAAAGCCAATATCTAAACAATGATAAGAGAGTTCTGGTCATTATTTAAGCCAATTCTACTGCAAAAGAGGCATGCAATCTGACCAACTTTATAACTTTGAAGTATTTATTATAGTCGAGGCTGCACGTTGACAGCTATTAAAGTCTTTCTTGTAGACTTACTACAGCTTTAGAAAATGTAGCAAACTAGAGCTAGACCTGCTACACAATCAGCTCTCGTAGATTGCCTGCTCGCCATGTCACTTTCAAAGCAAGTGCTACAGACCCAATTTATGTTACAAATAGGCATGCCACATGGCGTTAGTTCGGTCTAGCCCTTTTAGCCTATACACAGCATCTCCTAGCTGGTTTGGATGATGCATGGGAAGATGAAACGCATCTTAAACGTCATTTGAAAAACTTCCCTCGACGTGAATAGAAAGTTCTTGGCGACTTTTACGCAGGCCACCCACCTTTGGCGAGCAAGATACACTTTCGGCATGACATCGCAGTAAAGGTTCTGAAATTTCATATTGGTAATTGCTTATTTATACGGCCTTATGGCTTAAAAGAAAGTCACCACCCGTTTCACAAATTTTTTAATGGTCAGTTTTCCTAGCTATCGATACAAGCTCTTCATTTTCCACTAAAACCCAACCGCATTGTAATTTAAGATCTACTATGAACAAAGAGTTCCAGGTGGCCTAGCCAACAAAGCCGATCAAGATTTACACGGTTCTATTGATAATAACCTTTTACTAAGAGCCAAGCTCAAGGTATTAGTTTATCATATCCAAATTAGAAGTAGTCCTAGCAGTAAGCGAGCTCCCCCCTATATTGTATTAACACCATGCTCTGACCACTGATCTTTAAGCAGTAGATTACTAAATATAACTAGTATAAGCATAACTTATACAGTAGTATATTAGCAAATTCGGCTTTAATATAATAGCAAAGATTTAGTCTGGTCACTTTAAAGAAGGCATAACAATCTAGAGCACATAACACTATAAAGAAGTAGTAGCGTCCTTTATACACAACTGTTTATAGCCTCAATTATTCAATAAGTTTTATATTGCCGAGATGGCAGTCAAGTATAGTTGTCCTTTCAATTCTTATATAGATAAGAAATACATTAAAAACACTATTTTATTCTTTCGAATTCATAAATCAATTTTTTCTCGAACATAAATCCTCTCCAGCGAATCATTTGTGAAGATTTAATGTTTGTATAAATTTTCTGTTTTAAATTCAGACCCAACAACATAATAAATGTTTAAAACAAAAACGTGTCTTGTGATATAAGTTGTAGCCTAGAAATGAAAACATCAGCTGCATTTCGATAAATTAAAATAGACACGTTAAATCCTTGATATCAAGATTTAGGCATATATCTTTCAATTCTTTCTGTAGTGTTAAAGAGTTATTTCAAATTTTTGAATTACAAAAATATCACTTCTCTTTTGTCAGTGTCACTTTGTATAGTAAAGACCATGAAATGCGACGCCATACCTAGTTCGATACAAATAAAGACAGGGTTACATTTACATGTTTAAAACACAGTTAATGTGTTATCTTGTTCATATAAAGAAATTAAAAATTATAATTTTGTTCTATCGGCAATAGAACATTTAATCGCAAGATTTACAAAAAACTCGCGTCTATGTGATTATGTATCATCTAATTACACAAATTATTGGTGGTAAATGCCAATTATCTTTGATAAAAAAACTGCATAAATCAAATATTCGACAGTTATTAGAAGGTTTATCTGCAGAGTATTTACACGGAATTTGCGACTGCCATATTTTGTTAAAATCAAAAAACATTCAATGTTCTAGAACATATATTGAAACATGTGGAAGACGTTGTCGTTTCTTTGGTGGGGACATACACTGTTATTTGGTATAGATTATATAAATCATTCTAACATTGTGCATATGAATCATGGAATGAAGGTTTTTGTTAAATTTAAAAACAACCATTATGTAATATTAAACAGCCTTTAGTTTCTTAGTGGTCCAAAAGGCCTCAATTCCTATGTACACGCTGATAATATTCATATTTTGTTATCTTAATTTCTTGTTTACTCATTAAAGCTGCATGATCTTTGACTGTTTAAAAAGCATCAAAAATCATCTGAAGTTTAGTGATTAATTAAAATATGAACTCTATAAATACAAGATTTTGACGTGACGCCATGAGATGCTCTTCGACTAGTTTCATTTTTCTAATGTTATCATCGGCACTAGCCACATTTCAGACCAAATTGAACTCTGAATGGTTTGCACAAGTTTCAAAGGGGAATCTGAGTCATTCAAATTTATTTTTTGATTTTACGACTTCTTTGACATTTGTCTCTCGCATGGACAATACTAGTTTATTCTCGCCACTATGTTGCGATATCAATATGCACACTCAGATGTATCAAGGTGAATTCGGACTAGAATATGTCGGAATAGGTAAAAGAAAATTAGACAGCATTAGACCATCGGTTTTAAACCAGGATTCAAAGTTTTATATGGCTAACAGTGTTTACGTACCATCGGAAACGACAGAAACTAATACAGAATGGACACCACTTTTTTTGCTCGAAAATTACAGGACTGAAGATGCATCTAATGTTTATGAGAAACACCAAAAATGGGTACTTGAAAAAACCCAAGGTAAAATAACATCACCATTAAAAGTCGAGCATTTTGCGTCTGGTGAACGAATTTACTCTTCAGTAGTTTACTTTAAAGATTTCTGGGTAGATAAATTTGAGATTGAGCATACGAAAAAAGACAAGTTTACCCTGAGAAATGGAAACGTTGTTTCACGTGAATTTATGAATGCTGACGAGTCCTACAAATATAGGCATGTGAAGAACAACATTTGCGATTTTGAAATGGTTGCAATACCTTACGAAGACAGAATACATCATTGGTGCTTTAAGCGTTACATGATATATCTTATACCAAAGGATTCATCTGTCGAATTAACAACCCTATGGAAATCTTTTTACTTCTCTTGTGAAAACGACATAGCTAATATGTTATCTGACACTGGTTTTGAGGAGTTAAGCCTCTCTATACCCAAGATCGAAGCACTAGAGTCTGAGATTGATCTCTGTGATATTATTGGAGAATTGTTTGAAGAGCACAAAGCTTTATATGTATCATCTAAAATGAAAACATTTTTACAAATTGATGAAGAAGGTACTACGGCCATAGCTCTAATGAATGGCTTATGTACTGATGGGTGTTCATCTCCTTCTAAAGTTGTCAAGGCCAATGTTCCTTATATCGCTTTTATCTATGACGTATCAATCGAGCGAATCCTTTTTATTTTAAAGGACGAGGGGCCTAAACTTAATTAAAAGTTTCATTTTATGTTTAAATTGACTGTAAATAAGTAGGCTCTATGTTTTAGAGACATCCCTTTCTTTAAGTTATGTGATTTGTCTCTTATGAACATAAGGTTGAAGCATAGTTGCATCAGCTTTACATCGATATGGAAGTCATAATTACATATTCTTTTTAGAAATGAAATATAAATAATAATTTTAACCGTTGGATAAATACGGACAGGTCTGTGAACTCAATATGTGGATAAAAATTTCCTCATACGCGCTCATATATTTTGTTTACCAGCTTAAAAAGAATTTACTTTTTTTTATATTAAACTAAGAGGCTTACCTACCTTAGTACATGTCCTTTTAGTAAGTTAAAATATAATCCTAATAGTTACAAGGTGATGTTACAAGTAATGTTACAAGGTGATTGAGTCCCGTGTCTTTTTTAGGTTTTCTTTTCTCTGGGCAATGTACTACATATACATATGTCACATAGTAAACATATTAACATGATAGACCTTACTGAAGACAAATAAAAGAAAAGAGTAGAATTTAGTGCTCCATGTAGACAATATTATTTATGATTAGATTTAAATGCTGCT
>JAAAKD020110075.1:0-12005 GCA_010014825.2 Danaus melanippus | reverse complement strand
CTAGAAAGTTCTTTAATAAAGCTTTTATAAGTTAAACGATTATGTTCTAATTTATATAGCAGATCAGAAGTATCCTTTACTGCCATCTTTCCTTTCAACTTGAAAGGTCCCTTAGTCCCTCCATAAAGTATGATTCCCTCATCAATAAAAAATTGAATTCGACTTGAAATAGTAGGAATTTCAGGCCACTTGACCATTGGATCAAACAACATTGACATCTAAAAGACCTCCTTAATAGCTGCATGTAAAGATTCATTATCATAAACCATTTCGTCACAAAAATGACATTTAGATAACCCATCTTTTCGTTCAAAAGAATAAGTATTGCCTAGTAACGAATAGTTTAATACATGACTTACTAGTATATTTTTTTTAATCATTTCTTGTAGAATTTCAAAAAAATGTTTGAATTCTAAACCATACGATTCTTTAACAGCCTTAAAGTTAGTCTGCTCAAATAAAAACTTATATAGTTTTAAAGGAAACAAATCGTTCATTGATTGCTTCGCGACACAATATGGACAAGCATACAATTTATCATTTTTTTCTTCTAAACTATTCATTCCAAATACCAAAATATTTTTTTGCGTTACAAATACCGGTATATACTGTACTTCGCTAAGATCCGGAAGAATTTTAAAAAATTCATCTATACCTAAACCGTCATAAGCTAGAATAAGAAAATCATTGGCAGAAATGGTTTGCAGTTTTGCAGTATCGTATGAAATGAGTGCTGCCTCCCCTTTCTCATTAATCAAGTCATACATGATATTTTTACTATTTCCAATTCCTGATAAATAAATCATAATAGTCCTCCTACGAGAATGCTAAGGGCATTCTATTTATTCTATTTTCATAGCTGTTACCATATTTTTCAGTAGCTTTTTTTATGAATCTTTCTGAAGCTAAATAACGACTCCCGTAAACAAAAGAAATTGGTTGAGCTTCTGGAATAATAACTTTAACAGCACAGTATTCTCTTTGCAGTACTTCACGACAACTAATATCAGTTGTATAAACAGATAACCCCGCTTCTCTTAAAATATCTAATAAATATGTTAACTCTATCTCATTCGATGCTTGTTTCATTTCTGGATAAGTTGGATCGATAATGGGAGCATTTGTTAAAAAATCAAAGTAAGAATCATTAAAATCTCTAGCCATGAATGCACCACCCTGATCCACCGAAACAAACTTTGTAAAATCTGTTTTGGAATCGTAAGGAGTTTCATTCATATAGAAACTAAACATTACAGAAATTAGCTCTTTTTTCAGTTTTTGCTTGATTTCTTCAAAATTTATCGACGAGCAAAACATAAGAACATTTTTGCATCTTTTAGAATAGTTTGATCTTGCATGTGCGCAAACAGTTATTATTCCATCAACGGTACTAACATCATAAAACTTTACTTCTCCCAGAAAGTCACTTGAAAAAACCTTTTTTTCTTCAACCGAAAACAGGTGAGAAATATCTCCTTTTACATTTTTTAATAACCAGGTTAAAGCTATCCCATCTCTCTCAATTACTTCATAAATACCGTTAGTAATTGCTGAAATATAGTTATCATGAAGTGCTGCTCCTGTTGAAATGGGTGATGTGATCCTGTCTCCATAAAATTGTTCATCATTAAAGAGATAGACATAACCTGCAGGAACTAGTTTTCTTTTTTTAGTCATCATATCAATGCATTCAATCCAGCAAGAAGTTTCATCTTCTGAATAATTAATATTGAAAGACTTTTCTGAGTCAGATAATTTGGGAAACTTGGACATATCAACAACTCTATCTTGTAGATTTTTTCCACTATCGATGATAACTTTTCTACAATTAATTGAATTAGCTATTCTTTCTAAAGCTTCATATTGTGAAAACTTGATTGAGCTTTCTTTGTCAGATCCAGTACCCGCTCCAGATAAAAGATGTGCCGAATTCACATTCTGTTTTAAATCATACAAGAAATTTACATCACCAATCTTGGTCACACTAATGAAGGTCCCATGAATCCCAATAGGTGGTACTAAAGTAGTCGTATTCACAATGCATCCTCCTTTTCAAGTTCATAGATTTTGTAATATAGTAAACATTCATCTTTAATATTGAAGTCAAAACGATTTATAGTTAAGTGTGAATAATTAAAACATAACTTTCTTCTATCAAAAACTGACAAATTTTCTATCTTACTTATAGACGATAGTAGAAGGCTATAATCATTATTAGAATTTCTGATTTCAGAAAACATATCTTTAGTTATTACCCCTCTATAGAATCGTCGTGAATGTTCCCAATATGCTATTGACTTTTGAATTTGAAAATCATCGTAACAATTGAAATTCTTCATTATTCTGATGACAAGATCAATAAGAATATCTAGTTTCTCAACTAAATTCATTCCAAAAATCCGTTCAGATAAAATATATTCACAGATGTTTACAGAAAATTGTTCATAGTTGCTAATATTATGACCATATTTAATTATCTCAGGATCATATATTCGTTTTTCAATATTACTTAGCAAAAAAGAATTAATCAGCTCATCATCAATTAATTTTCTTTTTTTATGATCATTTATTTTCAACCGTAGCCGATAATGTGGTCCTCTAAAGTCACCATAAACAGTAAAGAACAATAAATCTTCTTCATTAAAAAATAAATTTTTGATTCTACTTAGGTTGCTCATGAACTCTTTGTAGTTGGTTTTATAGATGTGATAGCTTATCCACATGATTTTTAATATCCTTTTCAGTTATGACATTTATATATTCATACAGTTTTTCTCCAGACAATGTATCTTTGGGGCTGGGAGAAAGTTCTGAGACAATAACATCATTCCTTTCCACTGTTTTTTTGAACAATTTAAACCCTTCAATACTCAATAACGTAATAAAAATGGGCTTATTCAATTTTCTTCCTGTCTCCTCCATAAAAAACTGTAACGGGAGATTTTTTTCTTTAAAATATACTAATAAATTTAAATACGCTTTTTTTTCATCACTGACAAATATTGAATTGACATCTGATTTCGTGATTAATATTTCCTCTCGATTGTTAATCTCCTTTATTGAGCTCTTAATATTCTTAACCATTCCCCAAGGTGAAATAGCCTTTAAAAATAATCCAACTGCACCCGAGAAAAAATGAATTGGTATACTTCCAAAATAAACAGGATTTATTTTCTCTCCTTTATAGTTGAATGATATTTTTTTATCTTGAAAATGAACTGTTACATTTTTAAAATCTCTCGGCCAAAATAATTTTGGATATCTTGATTGCCCAGTGTTAATCAACGATGAGATTTCAGGAGTAATAACTACTTCATAAATTTGAGAATTATCTGGATGTTGATCTGATAAAAATGAATGATATAAAGAAAAAGTATTATCAGATATTTTTGAAAACTCTCTCCCCACCAAAAATCCATTACCTGGAAAAACATTCGTTATAACTACTTCTTTGTCTTTTTTGATATTAAACATTATCATCAGGCTTTTTTCACCTAAATCAACCGACTCTATCTCTAACGGTTTAGCTTTCTTGTCAGTATCCCAATAATCATTTTGATAGATTATTTCACTTTCAATCTTTAAAAAGATTTCCAAAACATTTGTGTTACTATCTTCTGATAATTCTTTTACTAGACTTATTATTTCTGCATACTGATTGTTCAATCTGATGCACTTTAATAAATCTTCATACCTTGAAAAATTCGTATCAAAAATATTTACAAAGTTACTATCATTTTCTTTACTGACTACATTCTGCCAAATAGGTTCTTCTTCGATTATCGCTATAAGGGATTTTTCAAAATAATATGAATCGAGTATGGCTAAATCTTTTTTTAAGCCACTATCAAGTTTAATCAAATTATGAGCGCTTTTCTTACCAAATATCTGATCTGATATTTTATTAAAGCTTTCGGAATAAGATAGTAGTTTCTTAAGGTTAACCACATCATCATAATATTCAAAATCAGGTAGCAGTAAATTATTATCAAGTATAAAATCTAGATCAATATCCTCACAATCCATTAATTGTTTGACATAAGCTACTCCTTTTGTATCTTCGAATTCAAATTTTTTTAAAATATCAACTAACTGTTCATTAAAGAGCGCGTCTTCTCTTACTAGGAAAGAGTTACTAAAGCTACTGGAATAATATCTATTGTGGACAAAGCAAGAATGGCCTTCTAACTTGCTTATTGTTCCTGTCCTAAATTTTAGATGATTTTGCACTACAGGATCTTTAGCACATAGGAAAAGTAATGCAGTAAGGAAGTATTTATTTAAACAAAATTTCTCATTCAAATAATTATTAGTTTTATTCTCAAATGTAGTTACTCCCAACCAACTCAAAGAATTTGTTTTAAGCACATTTCTCTGAATATATGAATACCTTGTTTTATCATATTTTCTCTTATCAAACTTTTTTGTATCAAAAATTTGAGAATAAGCTTTTGGATTTGTATATATAATTGATTTCTTAAAATATGGATTACTTAGAAAATATTTATAATCTAACTTTTCGTTGAAAATTTTTTTGGTAATAATCTCTTCTAAATCTTTTTTTGTTTTCATTTGTGTTCTAAAATGGTCAATGCTTTTCGACATTTCATCAGACAGAAAAACTGGTACTTCACTAATTTTATTCTGTTTTATCTTTCTTCTAAAGCGAACAATTTCTTTTGACTTATCAACTTCACCGGCCTCAAAATAAAATTGAGACTGCCTTTTCAATTCAACATCAAGTAAATTCTGCGCTCTAGAAAGCTCCAAACATATTGAATAATAGGATTCAACGGTATCCTCATCTAAAGATTCAAGATTTCTTACAGATTCATGTAGGAATAGAGACTCCCTTTTATACTTAAACATCTGACTACCCCATTTGTGATGATTTAATAAACTGAATAATGATACCAATGACTATCGCGACCCATAGAATCGAAAATAAAAGAGTGTATGTTAAATACAGTACTTTCTTTTTCCTACTTAAGGATTGATAAAAATCATCAGTGGAACTTCCTTTTCGAATAAGCCATTTTGAGTACTCGAAGGCTTCCGATCTGAAGTTACCTCGATTAATAAACTGCAATAGTGAGTTAGAAAAATCTGTTGGCAAAAGAATATTATAATTATATAAAGTCATAACTAACTGATAAGTTAATGCCAATCGAAAACTAGTCATGTTAGATATTAGAAATACTGTATTATATATGTTTAAAAGAAGTAAATCGGCTACTAATCCAACAAAAGCAATATTCATTTTTTTCTGTCGATTTGAGGTTGGAAAAATCCTAACGAAAAAAACTGGAAAAATATAATACCTTATACGAAACCCAACTTTTTTCACATATATTCCTTGCCACCGAGCAGCAATGATATGTGAAAATTCGTGAACAAAAAGAACTCCGATAACAAAAATACATAATCCAATAAAAGAGTTAATTAATCCTTCTTTCGTATATATAATTCCAGTTCTTGTAAAGATTGGACCCATAAAAATTGAAGAAAAGACTAAACAGCCTAAAAAGCTTCCGTAAAGTATAATTAGTATTCTAGAGAGTAGGGCGGGAGAAATTTCAATTTTGAAGCTGAGGAATCTATTTATCATTGACTCACTCAAGTTGCGCTGACTTTCTTCTTCGATATTTTCCATCAAGCTATCTACTTCTGACAAAGGTAGTGTTTGCTTTAAACGAAATCCCCTACCTGTTTTCTTATCGACAACAAAAATCAGGTTTCCTTTATCGTCATATTCTTTAATATACAATGATTTCACGAGATCACCTTCCGAACATTAAATTTGACAAAAGTGCATTTTTTTCATAAAATTTTTTAAAATAGCTTTTCTATGTAGACTATTTACTAGGTCCTTTTCTAATTATTGGAAGCATACTCTTTAGTTTCTCCAAAGCCATCGAATATGCTCCTTAACACCTAATCATTTAAATTGTTATTTCTATTGAAAACCTTTTTGACATTCTTGTTTAGAAGAACAGTAAGAACCAGAACCACATACATAACACCTCTTTCCTATAAGAAAATTCTAATAGGAAGACCATTATAGGTCTGAACAACTCGCAAAAAAGGGACTTTTTCAATTAAATACTCTATTGAGTAAGTTATTTAGAAAGATTGTATTAACCTTTTTAAGGAGGAGTTAATTATGTACGAAAACATCGGTTCTTGTTTTTCAACTTTAAGAAAGTCAAAGCATATCCCGGTTTCAAATATTGTGGGGGCAAATATTTCGCATTCTCAATATCATAGATTCGTAAATGATGAATCAGATGTTTCGTTTACAAAATTTCTTCTTATGCTGGACCAAATAAATATTACATTTGAAGAGTTCATCCTGTTAGCTTCTAACAAACCTGACCCTCTTAAACATGGAATGTTGAGTATTAAACAAGCTTTTGAAAAAAAAGATTTAAGTCTACTTAAAACTCTTTCAGTAGACCTAAATAATGATTATAAAAAAAATAATCAAATCAAGTTTTTGCATCTCAGCTATGTTTGTGACTCCCTCATTAGTAAAATTGAAAGATCAGCTGAAAATCCTGAAGGATTTTCAGCTCTAAAAAAATATCTTATAAATACAGAAACTTGGGGTCATTATGAGTTAGTTCTTTTCAATAATACTTTTTTCCTTTTTGATGAAGAAACTGTATATAATTTTTACAAGCTTGCTAAAAAAACGTCAGTCAGATATAAACAATTATTTAGTCATATTAAAGAATTAATAATGTTAAATTCTAATGTTATTTTATTTTTTTTAGAGAGAAATAGAGTAAATTTAGCATTAGAAGTAATTGAAGAGTTTTCAAAAATACAGTTAAATAATGAACAGATGTATGAAAAATCAATAATTAAGTATTGGCAAATTGTTAAAGTGTATCTTTCTGGTGATAAAGTTTTAGCAGAAAAAGAGATGGCCTTGTTGCAGCAGCTTTTTTGTCTTATTGACAGTAGAGCTTACGGTCTTTTACTTCAAGAAATATTTGAGTTCATTCAAAATAAATATTGAACATGTAAGTATCTTTAAACTAATTAATTTAAAAAAGAAGCAAATACCAGGAGTGGTTTTTGCTTCTTTTTAACCAACAAATAAAATTTATTAGTAGAAAACACATTATTCATCTTATCAATTAGCTCCCTGATACTTTAAATTATCTTTCACTATTATCGTAGCTACTAACTACTACTTAAAGTTTCTACAGTTAGTGTGATTTAATTTAAGTAATTTTATTTAGAGAAGTACAGTCACATACTAGTTCCTCGTTCAGTGTAATCTCTTTATTTTTCCCTTTAAATTTTGTATTTAATACCTTATTTTTCAAACCAATCATAAAACTCATCTGGTGTTTTATTACCGTATAGTTTTATCAATGCAGGCCGCATTGACTGGAAAATTTCCACTAGTTCTTTTCCACCAAAAAAAAGAGAAAAATGTTTTTCCGTGAGGGCAGCTGATAGTAATGAAATTATCTTTTCCGTTTCTTCATCGTCATTCAATACATTAATTAATTTTCCTACTAAAAAATAATCATCAAATCGTACCTCTTCATCTGTAGATAATCCGTTTATATCGTCATGGATCATAGAAATGATTTGATTTCTATCCCATTCGTACAAATTGTTATTCATCTCTAAAAAGGTCAAAATATTCGTAGTAATAAGAGCAATTATATCCGCTTTTTTAGCAGACGAAATATTATTAAATTTCTCTGCTTGGTTGACTGTGTCTTGAACAAGGGTAGATACGTCCTTCCTCACATATACATCTTTCACTTCTGCAAAGCAGTCATCGATAAAATCTTCTACTGGGTAACCAAACTCATTTTCCCATCCCGGATTCTTAAAGTCTCCATAATAAAATTCCTCTTTTATTTGATCCACAGTATCGGGATGCTCTTTTAAAAATTGTTCACTTCCCTTTAGTTTCAAATAGTTTCCAATATATTCTTCTATACTTCCAAAATAAAACCAACCAATTGGTCGGCTGCTAATTTTTGCTATCTTCTCAATGATTTCTAAAGGAGCAAGATTATACCCTTGAACATAGGCATTAATCGTTGGTTTCTCTAGTCCTAGGCGATTGTCAAACTCAGCGAATGATATATTGAGATCTTACTTAACTTGCCTCAGTCTATTGCCGACCTCTTTTTTGTTTGGTTGAAACAATTCAAACAAGTACATCCCCTTCTTTCTATTTTCTTTGATTATACCATTCGGATATCAATTCGTATATATTCCTTTAGAAAAAGGATTGACATCGGATATGTTTTCAGATATCATATACCTGTAGAGGTACCGCTACATTTTTTTAGACAAAACGGATATATTTTCGGATATAGAAAGAAGGAAAAGAAATGTCAGTAAAAATTAGTGATTTAACCTTGCCAAAGGAAAAAATGGAGTCTGAATACCAAGTGGTTCGAGGATCCCGATGTCAAAAATATTTGGAAGTATTAGGTTGGACATACGAGTGTATTCTACCTAAACTACGTTTTGAAAAAATTAGTGTCAAAGTAGAAAGCGAATTCCCTGTCATTTCAAAAGAAGACTTAGACAAACAGGGACTAGCGATTGTTCGCTTTGATAATCTGATCATCACCCCTTGGGGACGAGTCAATGGACAATTTGTTAGCTACGGGTTGTCAGCTTTTGCTTCAAAGGCAACTCTTATTCAAAATAAATGACCGACCACTTCACTGCTCATGAAGTACTGGAACAAGTAGCCGATCTTCATTCTCTATCTACTCTGAATAAATGGGCAAACTTCATCCAAAAAGAATGTGATTACTCGTTCCATTATGATTATCTGCCTTTTATGGGACGGACAAGAAATAAACGGATCAGAAATCATCGACGAACTCGACTGTTTACGAAAGAAGAACTTGTAAAGTTTCGTCAAGTCGCTCAATTAATCCCTTCTCTTGGTAGAGAGAAGGCACTTAGGGAATGTTTTGACCAGCGAGTGAAACTCGATCATTTGAAACAAAGTGAACTCGTAGCTCTTCTTAATGAGGATATTGACAAAAAGTTAAGTAAACAACAAAAAGCCATTCAGTTACAGACAGACCAATTTCAAAAATTACAAAATGATTATCAGGAGTTAAGGAAGCAACTCAGTCAACTGGAAGAACGATTCTCTATAGTCGAACAGACTTCCAGCGGGTGGTTTCGACGGAAGCGGTAGAGCTACGAAAGCTCAAGCCGCATTCCGTTCGAAAATCAACCACACGATGAATGACTGTTCGGGAAGAAAGGCGCAGGCTTTCTTCCTACTTAACTTGATTTATAGAACAACATCTGGCGAAAAGTCAGAACCGCATAAATTAGCTCCTTGACAATTGAACAGCTGTAAGACACTCAATTTCTGTAGTAGGAGTGATTGTGATTGCCGTATGGATACAATCAAAAAATTATTGAAACTCCTACGTATATTGAAATTTGGGATTATGAACAACTCATACAAGTAAAAAGAAAAAACGATGATGAAAAGAAAGAAAAACCTAATTGGCTAAAAAGTACAAGACAAACATTTGATAACCTAAACGCACAAGGACAATATGACAGCTTAAAACGAAAACAAACACATTACAAAAATCAACGCTTTGTCGTTGCTCGATTGATTGATACCAACTTCGATGACCAGACAAAATTTTTAACCTTAACCTTTAAAGAGAATATAACAGATATAACGTATACAAATAGTGAGTTCAAAAAATTTATGAAACGGTTAAACTACCATTTATTTCACACAAAGAAGTCCCAAATTAACATTTAGCTACGTGGGAGAAACAAAAACGTGGCGCTATTCATTATCATGTTGTTTTATTCAGTTTCCCTTATCTACCCCATGCAGAACTGACAAAGATATGGGGGCATGGCTTAATCAAAATCAACAAAATTGACGTGGATAGCGTTGAAAATCGAGGTCGTTATGTTAGTAAATATTTCGATAAGGATTTAGAGCAAAAGGAACATAAGAAAAAAGCCTTCTTTAAATCTCAAAATCTAAAGCTACCTATTGAAACCAGGAGACTAGTAAATCGCCCTTATGAAACAAAAAATCAAGAAGTCTTATTTACCAACACTTATGTACGGAAACAACCCATTTTCTTTCAATCATGGGACGAACAAGGGATTTCCAATAAAGAAATAGGCTTTGAAGAACAAAATGTTCGCTATACAAAAATCAAGAAAAGTGGAGGAACCCATAAATGAATGAACTCACTATTTTACTATCTGATACTCAAAAACAAGGGTTGCAGGAAACCATTCATCAGTTATTAAAGACCGAAATTACACACTTTGAAAATGAACTAGGACTAAATAAGCGCTACATCAAAAAATGGCAACTGTGCCAATACCTTAATCTCTCCAATAACACTATCGATAAGTTGGTGGCAGAAGGACTTCCTAAAATCAACATTAATGGAGTCATTCTTTATGATAAATTAGAAATTGATAGCTGGTTAAAAAAATATGTTCAATCAGCTTAAACCATGCTACACTCAAAAAATAGTGTTCTCATATTCTGATGTGCAAAAGAAAGTGAGAAGATAATATGGCTATACAAGAAATGGATAACGGAAAATACAAAGTTAATGTCTACATGGGAGCAGGCTTTTCAAGGTTTGTTTCCTATGCAGATACTAAAAATGAAGCCTTGATTCTTGAACAGGAAGCCAAGCTTCAAAAATTGAAAGGAGAAGTGAAAAAGAAAAAAGGTGACTACACGTTTGAAGAGGTTTATAAGATTTGGTGGAAGAAAAAATATATTGTGACTAAGCACCATGAACAAAGTACATTAGATCGAACAGAAAGCATCTTTCGACTTCACATTCTCCCCTATTTAGGAAGCAAGAAAATTAAAGCTGTATCTTTCGATACTTTAGAAAGTCTTCAAATTTTATGGGCTTTTGGCGATAAAGAGAAAAAAATTAAACCTTACACCAATTTCAAATTCTGTGTCTCTTACACAAAGCAAGTAATGAAATATGCGCTACTAAAAGGATATATTTCTAATAATCCTTATGAGCTACTTGAAATGCCAGTGAATGAAGCCCTCAAACGAAAAAAAGAAAATAAGAGACAACAAAAATACTATTCTGTTGAGATTGTCCAGCAGTCTCTAGAGTTAATGAAAAAAGAGCATGGCTTCCAAAACTATGTTCTTCTGGCATTAACTTACTATCTCGGCGCAACGAAAGGTGAAATTTATCCTCTTGTGTGGGCTGATATCGACTTTAAGAAACAGCTAGTCTCTTTGTCTCATAAGCTAGTAAAGAATCCAGAAACTAAAAGATATGAGCGTGTGAGAGGTATGAAAAATGGCTATCGCTTTCGGGATGTTCCGATTAATGAAACCATTGTAAATTTATTGAAGGAATGGAAACAAAAACAAGCTGTTGAGTTGAAACAATTAAATATCAAACAGACACAACAGCAATTTTTATTCACTTATGTAAATCAAAAGGGTGACGTTAATCAACCACTTCACACAGATTGGTTAAACAATAAATTGAATCAGTTGGAGAAAAAATACAACCTTCCGCATATCATTCCTCATGGTTTAAGACACACCTTTGTATCGGATTTACTGAACCAAGGAATTGACGGTTTAATTATCAAATCTCTTGTCGGTCATGCAGAAACATCAAACATGATTCGAGACGTTTAAGGACATACGAACGACCAGACAAAAATAGACACACTTAAACTCTTAGAGGAATACAGGAATGCCAATTAAAATGAATAGCTGGTTACGAGGTACGAAAAAAGTCGTCACCAAACTCGTTACCAAATCAAAAAAAGACACTCTCCAAATGAATGAAAAGTGTCTTGAAATCCTTGATATGACAAGGATTAACGTTTACTAAACTGAGAAGCTTTACGGGCTTTCTTAAGACCTGGTTTTTTACGTTCAACCATACGTGAATAACGTGTAAGCAATCCAGAGAGTTTTAATGGTGCACGCAAACCAGGATCTACTTCTA
>JAAAKD020109971.1:0-12053 GCA_010014825.2 Danaus melanippus | reverse complement strand
GTTTTCTGAACATTTGCCTATAATCCACGTTATCCATCAAGGCCGCATCTCTATGCTGTTTGCTGAAGACCACTGAGTCTGAAAAAGAAAGCCACAGGCAATCACGCAGCACATCCTCTGTAAGATCAAGGTGAAAAGCCTCCGAAACAGTATCGCGAAACCCTCGGATCGTTCGTTTATCAGGCAGCAGCAACCCGCTCTTTCTAAGCTTATGTTTAGGATATGGGTGGCCATTTTTGATCCGCCATAAACTAATAAATACATTATAAGTCACCCGTTTTTGAAAAATATACTTTTTTTCAAGGCCATTGATCGCGGTAAATTCCGTTACGAATTTTTCGATTGCCCTTAACTGGTAGTCTTTCATATCTGGCAGCACCGTTCTTAAGGTATACTGCTTTTCAATAAAATAGCGATAATAAAAGTGCCGGATCACACTCTCCTTGCCCTCCAGACGCAACGGCCTGTAAAACAATTCAATTCCTGCTTTGTTCAATTCGGCTTCCATTTTTTCAAATAGCGTTGTGTATTGGAAAAACTCAAGAATAATGTTTTAGATAACGCTTCAATGTTGTCGCATTTTTCAAACAACAGTTGTTCCGCAATTTGAAATTCTGGTGAATTTATCAAAGCCTCCGAATAGAGTTTTCCGATACTTAAATCATCCTTTAACTTTACATGATACAACCCTTTCTCTTTTACAATGATGAAATTGTCCTGCTCATCATTAATGAGACTGATGTCATTTAATAAGATTGGTAACGAACACGCCAGTTCACTCAGCAACTGCTCACTTGACGACCCTTCGCGATTATAATAAAGCAATTCGATCAGTTCTAACCTGCGTCTGTTACTTGTTCCTAAAACCTGACGAAAATCCATAATTATCTCCTCCAATTTAACCAATGATGATGATTTTTTATGATTAGAACCAAGCCAACGCGAACTACCTCCATAAAATGACGAGCTTTTCTTTTATTAAGACATAAAATAACTATCATTGTTTTATTGACGTGTGATTTTACACTTCTATTTTACTATCTTTTTATTAATCTATGTAGGTCTTTTCTCCTATAAACCACGAATAAAAATAGGAAAACATCCCATAATATTCTTATTTTATAAACTTCTTGGTAAGCCGGTTCTTTATTTATTATAATTTAGCCATTAAACTTTCTTGAGTAAATACGAAAGCGCTCTCTTAACTCTCACCAGAAGCGGAAAGCTATAGACACTAAAAAAAACGACATTTCTTGTTTAGTAAGAAATGTCGTGATTATTTTATAAAACAGAGACTACCTATACAAATTGTTTCTTTTAGTTTGACTTACAGATTCAGAAATCGCTCCAAACATCCTCTTCAGAAGCTTTTGCTTGCTTACGAGATTTTTTTGATTGTTTTTTATAGTTCTGACCGTGATCCTTCTTCGTATCTGCTTTTGGTATGATGAGCATCAGCAAAATATAGAGAAGGATCGGCGCGCCGACCAAAACGATACTAATAAAGATATAGAGTACGCGCACGATCGTCGGATCAATATCATAATATTCCGCGATTCCCGCAAGCGTCCCTGTTAACATTTTATTTTTTTGAGATTTCGCCAGTCTTTTCTTCATTTTGATTACTCCTTTCTAATTGTCGTAATCCTTCAAGAAAATGTTGCCAGCCTTCGAAGAAACATTGATTTGAGCAGGCTCATCTCCGAGTCGTTGAAAACGCAGGACTTTATGGGAATGCCCATTTCTTTCCTGAAGGGTTTCACAGTTTGAAAATCGATAATTGATCGTCCCTGTTCCGGTTTTCGCAATGCCGTTTAAACCAATCGTTTTAGGCAAGGAAACTTTGACATTTCCGTTTATTGTATGTGCATTGATTTTCTTCAGAGCATCATTTCCCATCGTCAATTTTATGTCTCCGTTGATCATCGAGTATTCTGCTTTTGACGCATCCGCTTTTGAAATGATCGTTCCGGTTACCGTCTCTACTACCGTATCTAAAAGGCGCCCGTCCCGAATTTCGATTTCATTCGTTGTGCCCTCTATCTCCAGCGTGGATGCATCAATATCCTTGATCAATACGGTCCCATCGACTGCTTTGATGGATACATTTTTCGCCGCAAGGTCCTCGATCATCAAATCTCCCGTCAATAACTGGACACGTAGATCGTTGTAAGCGCGTTTTGGTAAATAGAAGGTCAATGTGGCATGAACCCGTTTATTTGGGACATGGAATAAAAAGCGATAATCGTTTGCTTCAATTTGGCTGCGTTCCAAAAATGCATCGATGGGGTCAACTTCGTCCATTTGACCGATTAAATCAACCGAAGCATCCACCTTTACATCCTTGATCTTCTCATCTTCCCACATTTTTAAAATAACTTTTCCTTTCGCTAATTTAATATCCAGCGAATGGGCATCAATCTCTTCAAATGTGAATGGATGATTAAAATGAGTTCTCGTTGTTCCGTAATAGTTTTGTTTACCTGTCTTCCAATCAAATTCATTTGCAACAGTATCCGATACCGTTCTTGCAGCTTTATTGACCATTTGGCCCAATCGGCTGCTAAAATCCTTTGGTTGTACTTTGGGACGGTCGAAGGGTTGGTACCTTTGTTCTTCAAAATCCTCCGGAACATCAAAGAAGCGATCTGAAACATGAGGACTTTCCAGAGTAACAAACAAGTCTTCATCAACGGCTGACCGCTCACGAGTCAATAAGTCGATCTCTTCTTCAAGATTCGCTAATTCTGACTTCATTTGATCATAAATGGGTTGATTTTCAGCTGAAAGAATCCCCAGCTCTGCTTCAAGGTTCAGCTCTCTGAATACGTCTTTTTTCTCACGAAGTGTCTCTTTTTTTGTTTGCAGCGCGTGATCGAACTCGTCGATTTTTGATCGCACGGGGTCCGCTTCCTCCTGAACTGACTCTGAAGAATTCTCCCACTCGTCGATCATACTAGACACGCTGTCCGTATAATGCGGGGGATTCGGGGAAGGTTCTTCCCTTTGCTCTGAGCTTTGATCCAATTCATTTTTTTCTTGTTCAGCTTCTTGTTCAGTAAATCGGTCCAAATCTGACTCTTGTTCAGCCGCTTCCTCAGCTTTTATTGTGTCTGTTTGTTCCAGATCCTCGCTGGCATCCACTTCGATCTCTGATACTTTTTCGGCTTCTGACACCTCTTCCGTCGCACAGTCGGCTTCTGCTTCTGATGTTTCTTCAGCGCCTTTATCTGCCTCTGATAGTCCTAGACTTTCAAGTAAATCCAGTCCTTCTTCTGGGGACAGAATTCCTTTTTTTATGGACTCTAAAATTTTTTCTCGTTCATTCATGCTGATCTCTCCTCAACAAATTGTTCTATAGGTCTATTATGCAAGATTATTACGCATTCGTCATGGGTCGAAAGGACTAGTTTCCACAGTCGTCCCTTGATCAAAACGGATAAAAAACTTCTTATAAACACTCTGAATGGTTTTCAATTCAAACAATCGCCCAAAACTGGTAGTATCAAAGAGAAAAGAATGATTGGCAGAGAGGTGAAAAGTCTTGCAGAGAGAAATGTATGAACTGTTGGCGAGACGTAGTAAATTTTGTTTTTCTTTAATTGAGTTATTCCAAGTTGAAGAAGATTGGCTGGAAGTAAAAAAAGTCAGTACAAATTTAGAGATCAGTGATCGAAGTGTGCAGCGTTACATTCATTACTTAGAAGAAATTATTGAAGACTATAATCAAGAAAAAAAATGCGCACATCCATATGCACTACGAGAAATTCAAAGGAATCAAAATGGATTTCTCAGATTCTTCTATAGAACAACTAAAGCTTTATATCGTTAGTAACGATGAAAATCTAAAATTACTGATTGATTTGTGTTTATTAAAAACAGAGCCCTTAAAAAAATACGCAGATAAAAATTTTATCAGCCCTTATTCGATTAAAAATTCTGTTATAACGATCAATCAGCTTTTAGCCTCTTTTAAACTAAAAGTGGATACTCGTTCGTTGACCTTTACTGGTGAAGAAAAAACCAGTCGCTTTTTTACGTATATTTTCCTCTGGGCAATGTACAAAAACAGCCCCTGGCCCTTCGAATACGTGGATGAAAAGAAAATATACCAGTCCATCGCTACGATCGAAGCAGGCTTTGGCTATACCTATTCCAACATTCAAAAAAAGCAAATAGCCTATTTTATCGCGATTTGCCTTATTCGAAACAAGAAAAAATTCTATATCGACAGCACCGAAAATTGGGATACTTACGTCAACATCCATGCCTTGCGAAAAGAAGAATTGATCGTGAAGGGAATGAACAATTACCAGATTTTCGAGAACAACGAATTGACGTTTCTTTTAGTCATCATGCAAATGAAACACCGCATGTACCGGTCTTCCGAGATCAGAGATCGTATCTTGAATTATCATAAAAAAAACAATACAGACATTCTTCAGGCAACAAATTTGGCCTTTGAAAAATTTCAAAAAGACTTTTTCCGTATTCCTGAAGAAAAATTAGATGTCTTTTACACGTACTTTTTTTGTACCCATCTCCAAAGCAAGATTTTTCCCGGCGTCTATTTTGATTTAGACGGCTATGATTCTTTAGAGGATACGAATGTCCCTAAAAATCTCGTTCGAAAACTGAACGCCTTCGTCAAAGAAATGAAAGCCTCTACGAATAGTGATATTTTTGATGAAGAAGAGCTTTTAGTAAAACGATACCTCTTGCTTTTTTCCTTTTTTGAAAACTGGGTCGCCTATGAGCCAAAAATAACTGTTGCGATTGATTCAGATATGTCCTTTTTAGTGAGAGAACGCCTGAAAAAAATGCTTCAGCGTCGTTTTGAAGGAAAATACAATTTAGAGATGGTCGAATCGGTCGGGAATTCTGAAGACAATTGTTTGGTCATCACCAACATGCCTTCAATCAATGGCTACCATCCAGAAAATATTTGTGTCGTAGAACCGCCTTTGCGGCCAAAAGATTTTCTAGTCGTCGAAAGAAAGATTGAAGAGACATTAGAAGGATTGTACGATTAGCCTGTACAGATCCTTCCGATTTCTTCAATAAATGAAAGAAAAGTACGCCCTATCAAGTGACCAAAATTCACTTAGTAAGGTGTACTTTTTTCGCGTCTTAGTTATTGACTTCTTCTTTCAAGCAGCTCGTTGCATGGCGAATGTCTTCTTTGACATTTTGGTAGCTGTAACGACGAATCTCGCCGCCTAAGGTATCAACGAGCATGATGTCGACCAACTCTTCATTGGTTTCATCCATGTAAACAAGCAATCCTTGATCCCCTGGATTCAAACGTTGACTGACCTTATCGAAAATCGTATTGTTTCTTTTTGTTTTTACATAATTTGTTCCGATACCGGCAATATCGCCTACGACCCAGCCGCACAATACGCCTAATGGGCCGCCTAAAATCCCTACGATCGCTCCGATCAACCCGCCTGTAGCGATTCGATTGCCGCTTTCAAAGTCCAGGCTGTCTTTGATAGAAAAGCCATTTTCGTCAGAGCTTTTCTCAATGATCGCTGCCTGCTTGATTTCTACTGTGGTCCCATTTGATAGTGTCTTTAATTTCGATAATGCTTCATAGGCATCTGAGTTATTTTTATAAGTGATCAATGCAATTTTTTTCATTGTAAGTCTTCCTTTCTTTCTTCACGTTTTAGTGGGTAAATCCTTGTGTGTGTTTTCCTTCATTCGCGTGTATTGAGACATTCGCTGCATTCAGCTCTTTGATCGCCGCATGGATATCTTTGATCAGTGCATTGGCAGAGTTCATCGCGAAATCGCCGCGACAGACAAATCGTTGAATGATGATGTTATCTAAATCTTCAGGTAACGGATACGCCGGAACCTGCCAACCTCTCATTTGTAATCTGTCCGCTAAATCATAGAGGTTCCAGTTCACGTCCACATCTTCCTTCAGCTTGTAGCAAGTAATCGGAATATTATCGCCGTTGTTGTAAATGTCAAAGAGGTCTGTTTGTTCGATTGCTTCAGACACCTTCATCGCAACTTTACGGGTCCGCTTATGGATCTCTTTATAGCCGTCGAATCCAAATCGGTAAAAATTATAGTATTGCCCAATGATTTGACTGGCGCTTCGAGAAAAATTGATCGCCATCGTCGGCATTTCGCCACTAAGGTAGCTGACATTGAAGACCATCTTTTCCGGTAAATCTTTTCGATCCTTCCAAATGATCCAACCAATTCCGGGGTAAACCAAGCCATACTTGTGTCCAGAGGTATTGATGGATACCACGTTCTTCAATCGAAAATCCCATTCTAATTCTGGTGTGACAAAGGGAGCGAACATGCCGCCACTTGCCGCATCCACATGGATACCGAGTTCACGTCCCGTTTCTTTATTAAAGGCTTCTACCTTTTTATCTAACGCTTGAATGTCATCGTATTTCCCTGTATAAGTGATGCCCAAGATCCCTACGATACCGATCGTATACTCATCCACGTAGTCCATTACTTTTTCTGCATCCAGACTCATGTGTTCTTCATCCATCGGTACCGTTCGCAAATCGATGTCCCAGTAGACACAGAATTTTTCCCAGTAGACTTGATAGCCAGAAGAAATGACCAAGTTCGGACGTTGTTTTGTTAGATCAACACCGCGCTTCACTGCTTCATCACGCCATTTGAATTTCATCGCCATTCCGCCTAGCATGCAAGCTTCGCTGGAGCCGACGGTAGATGTGCCGATCATTTTTTCTATATCCGGCGCGTTCCAAAGATCCGCAATAATGTTGACACACGCTTGCTCGACCTCTGCCGTGCTGGGGTATTCTGATTTGTCGATCGCGTTTTTTTCAAACGTCTCCGCCATCAGTTTTGTTGCTTCTGGTTCCATATATGTTTGGCAAAAGGTTGCCATGTTTTGTCGCGCATTCCCTTCATCGATCAACTGATCCTTCACCAATCGATAGGCACAGTCTGGTGATACAGGTTCCTTATTTAACTTGTCGATAATGACGTTCTCGCTTGCTTGTTTTGATCCAAATAATGGAATAATGTTATCCATGATCGTTCCTCCTCTAAATTCTTCACTTTGTTTAGTTATATTTAGGTGCTTTCGCTACCTCAAATCGTTGAACCTCTGTGTTATTCAAAAGTTCGTCAGACATGACTACTTTTGTAATACCGTTGCTCGTATAATCTTTGTAATAGATCGTTTTGCTTTCGTTGCACATAATGCTGATGAATTGTGAATAATCGGTCTCACCTGTTGTTTTTATTACGATACCTTTAGGAATCGTCACAGGGGTCAAGATATTTAAAGCGTTCATGACTCCTTCATTTTCATCCTTTGCATCTTCAATGTGTTCTTTGAAAAATGTTGCCCGGACGAATCGTTCTGGCGGTGTATATCCTCCTGGCAAGCCTGAAGTTCCTGTCCCTTGAGAAAAAGGTGTCGCTTGAAAATGATCAAACTCTTTTGATTCATATTGCTTCGGACGCACATCCAAATAATTTCTCAAGTTTTCTAAATGCCATTCCAATTGAGGCGTATTCGTCATAACGTTTACGGGGTCTTCTTTAAAATGAAGTGTTTCCTCGGTTGGTTCAATGACAACGGACTTGCCGTTTGTATCTGTGATGATCCAATGCAGCGGCGTTACGAATCCTAAGATAGGTACAGCAATATCTACTAAATTGATATCTTCTATCGCCTCTCTTAATGCATCGATCGAAGAAAAGTTTCCTAAAATCCATGTGATGAATTCATGAGGACAAAGGTTTGTCTTTTCAGGATTTGATTTTTCTTGATAAACGGCCTCTCCCGGCAAGTAAAGTTCCGCTACCGAAAGCCCTGCTTCGTTCACGCCGTCACACACAAAGTAATCTTCTCCAAGGTCTGCACCTGTTCCTAAAAAGCCGAACTGATTGGCCCATTTTTTGCCATCGCTGGCAGATGCCCAACTATAATCTCTTGGAAGATATAGAGGTTGCGCATCGATTGGATATGAAAAATCCATCGTCCTAGCTAATAGATGTTTCTTGTCGTTTGTTGTTATAAAAATACTTGTACACATAATGAATCTCTCCTTGTTTGGTTATTTATTACACTATTTATTCTAGTGCAGAAACCCCCTAAGTAATTAACGCATCTTGTCGTATTTCGCGACAAAATATTTTTATAAATAACGGGGCTTTTCTCACTGGATTTGAATGAAAAAACAAGACGCATCTCTATAGAAATGCGCCCTGCTCCCTCATTCAGTTTTTTACACATCGTAGTCCGTTTGTACCATTGGTTCAGCGAACGGAATGGAGATTTTCCACATTGATAACGCCGCCGATGATTTTTGTAAAGCCAAATAGTAAAAAGTAATTTCCAATCAAAGATGGTGTATTGACGATCAACGACCCGCCGCCAATCAGCAGCAACAGCCCCATCAAACAGCCAATCAAATCTACGATCAACGAAAGGTAGTAATACGGTAATGCGATCGATTTTGCCAGATCCAGTAAAAAGAATGAAATAAACGAATCACAGATAAACCAAAAGCCGAACAACATTGAAAGCATCGTCAAATTGAGAGACGTATTCACCACTAATACGATACCGATCATCAAGTCTACAAACCCGATCACTAGTGCCGAATACTGATTGTGTTTCGTGCGCTTAGAGATTTTATTGCGATTGATAATCTCGAAGAAGCCTTTTATCAACGAGAAAACCCCTACTAATTGAATAGACTCGACGATCGTATTATCTGTATAACGCATCGCCAATAGCGCCATGATCAAATAAATGATCCCTGTCAAAATCTGCAAAAACCGATACGATTTCACCCAGTCTTTTATTTTTTTCATGATGGATTCTCCTCCTTTCCTTTCGTTTCTTTCGCTACATTTTGCGCAACTTGAGTAGACAAACGTTCTTTGTCATTTTGTTCAAGCGCCAGCAGCTTTTGATTGTCATTCAATAACGAAACATCGTGTAAATGATTTTTTTGCAGATAATTCATAGAGACACGCAGTAATGCGACAAAGAGCACGGCTAAAACAAGTAGGATCGTATAGCTCTTCGTCACTAATTGGTGACTGATCCCGCCTGCGATTGCATTTCTAAAGGCATACACCGAGTAGGACATCGGCAGGTACGGATGGATCAATTGGAATAAGGCCCCTTGTGTTTGGATCGGGAATGTTCCGGCAGCCCCACCAAGTTGCAAGACCAATAGAATCATCGCTGCGAACCGTCCTGGGTTATCAAATGTCATCGCTAAGAACATGACGATCGACATATAGCTCCATGCAGTTATCAGTGCCGTAATGTAAAGCAAGCCAATACTGTAGGCCGGCAATCCCAGCAACAGCATCACTGTTACTTGAATCAATGCCATCAAACTAGAAACGACAAATCCCAAACTTACTTTGCTTAGCCACCAATTTTTGCTGGATTGGTTATCCATCGCTGTTTTTCTGATTGGATAGACGAAATTGAACAGCATACATCCTACGAATAGTGCCAAGGACATGATGTATGGAGCCAAGGCTTCACCGTAATTATTGACTTTACTGTAGCGCTTGTTCTTCAATCCTGTAGGATCAACGAATTGATCAATCGTTTTGTGGGTCACTTTTACATCTTTTGCCTTCGCAACACCCGCATCTAATCCGCTGGATAATTCTGCCGCGCCGGCTTTTAATTGATTGATTCCCGAGACAAGCTCAGGTGATTTGCTTGTCAGCTCATCGAGACCGTCAGACAATTGTCCTGCGCCCGAATTTAATTGTGCGACACCGCTGTCTAGCTCTGGAAGCTTGCCTTGCAGCTCGTTCAGCCCACCGGTCAACTGATTGCTGCCGGATGCCAACTCTTCCACTCCCGCGATCGCGGTTGGAATGTCTTTGGCTGCCGTATTTAATGAGCCGCTGACTTGTTTTAATTGACGAACCATCGTTTGGGCATTTTCAGACGCTGGAACTTCAGACAACGCCGCTTCGACCTGCTGGTTCCCTTTTTTTATTTCATTTAATGTTTGCTGGACATTTCCAGCATTCTTGCTCATCCCTTCGGTGACAGCGCTCATCTCATTCGCCTGTTGCGCCAAGGCGGCGACAGTTTTTGATAAAACAACTAAATTTCTATTTATATCCTCGACCTTCGCAGTCATCGACTTCTCTAAATTGGTCAGATTTGCATCAACGATCGCGTTTAGATTTTTTATCAATGCCGCTTTCGTGCTGTCTGAGATTTCTTCGTTGCTTCGGATCAAGTCACTGATTTGAGTATCGATCGATTGGTTGACGTCAGCCAATCCTTCAGTCATAAGCATCAGTTTTTGTGAGATTTCTTGATCCTCTTTTTCTAATTGCGCAGAGTCGATCGATAATTTGTTTAACTCGCTGGCATTCGTCAATAACGCCTCCATCTGAGCAGAGACCGCATCTATCTGTCCAGAAAGTTGTGTACGGACATTAGGTGGTAACTGATTTTCAAAGTTTTGCAGTGCAGTGGCCATGTCATCGGCAGCGATCGATAACGTCGCCACCCCAGCATCCAATTCAGAGATTTTGGTCTGATTGGATCATGTCGGTCACTTTGTTTAATGCCTGACTCATTTTCTGAGAACCTGCATCCAATTGTGCCACACCTGATGATAAAGGCTGCACAGATTCCGCTAATTCGGCGGTTCCTTTGGATAGCTTTCCAGCCCCCGCCTCGGCTTACCCTACACCATTCGTGTAGGCCTTGATCCCTGTCGCCAACTGACCAGACCCGGAGGACAGTTCATTTGAGCCATTCGCCGCCTGAGATAACCCTGCCAGCATCTTATTGGCTTCCGTATCCACCGCACTCGCGTAAGCCTTGACGACCTGATCCCGAATTTTTATCTTCAGTTCATTCGCGGCCACTTCGGAAATTTCTTTTCCTATATAGTTATACGAATCATTGGTAGTATAAATGATCTCCATCTTTTCAGGATCATTGTTGATGATGCTGGCGGCTGATTGGGAGAAGTTCTTTGGAAGCGTGATGATCATGTAGTAATCCATCTCTTTCAGCCCTTTTTCTGCCTCTTTCTTAGAAACAAAATGCCAATCCAGTGCCCGATTCTTTTTCAGATTCGCGACGACCTGATCGCCTATTGCGACTTTTTGCCCCATTAGCTCGGTGTCCTCATCTTCATTTACTACCGCTACTGGCAGGTTTTTGATCCCGCCGTAAGGATTCCAAAGAGACTTGTCGAAAATCGATGTATAAATAATCGGAATAAAAGTGATCGCGATCACTGAGATCAATAAAATTTTATTCTTCAGTAAGTTTTTAAATTCTCTCTTTACCATGTTCACGTAGCCAGTCCTCCTTTACTTTTTCTTCTTTCTGACGATTTGGTACAGCGTAAAAATGATAAAAGAGAAATGGAATTGCTAATGTAACAACAAAACCTACAATCAAACTCATTAAATAAATGGAGCTGTCAGCTTTATCGATCGTTGTCGGAACAATAAAGGCTGTGACTACAGCCGCGATCGAGATCACTAAGCCGGCTCCTGCGACTAGGTGCTTCACCCAGTCAGGTCCGGGAATCTCAAACTCTCTTTTCAACGCTTTCTTTTTCTTCAATACCTTAAAATAGGAAATAAAAAACAAAATATACGCACTCAAATAGATCACGACTGTTAAAGAAATGGCTGTTTGAAAGCCGACATTTCCGCCGCCGCTGCTTGAACCTAGTGTTAACAAGGCCGCCCAAAGCGTCACAACGATGGCTTGAATGATCAAAATTCTCACAGGGACATCGTTTCTATTTTTTTCTGCCAAGGATTTTGGCAGCAACCCTTTCGTTGCAGCAAATTGTAGCCCTTCAGTAGGACTAACGATCCATGAACTAACCTGGGCTAAGATCCCAAAAGAAATCAAAAAGCCTATAAGGGCACCTCTAAAAACTACCTTTTTATGATGAACTTTGACTTATTTGGAGAAAATAAGGTATTTGAGAAATTAAGTAAAATTGGGGATCCTTTAGAAAAGTTAAATGCACTCATAGATTGGGAACTTTTCCGTCCAACCCTCAACC
>JAAAKD020109943.1:0-12067 GCA_010014825.2 Danaus melanippus | reverse complement strand
GCCGGTCAGGCTTCACAGACTGTGGCGAAACCCGGGTTAACTCGCAATAAGGTGATGTTGTGTGTGTGGTGGGATTGGAAGGGCATTATTCATTATGAGCTATTACCACCAGGCAGGACTATCGATTTTGAACTCTACTGCAACCAACTGATGAGATTAAAGCAAGAAGCTTAGAGAAAGCGGCCGGAATTGATCAACAGAAGGGGTGTGGTGTTTCATCGTGATAACGCTAGACCTCACACATCTATAGCTATATATATATATATATATATACTAGCTTTTGCCCGCGACTTCGTCCGCGTAGAATAGTGACTTCCGGCAGATTTTTGGTTCGTCCCACATAGTTCCCGTTCTTGCGGGATTTTCGGAATGGTCGAGTTCCCGCAGAATTTTCAGGACAAAACCTATGTTTTTTTTCGTGTTCCAAACTATAACTGTACAATTTTTAAGTAAATTTAATTATTTTAAAGAACTTCTGAATATACTACATTTTTTGTTTTATTATCTTGTAGCAGAAGAACATATTGATTTTCGCCACAAACCGATCTTGATAACGCGACATATAACTGGCCGTGCGAAAAACAGTCTTGGCGTAAATCGATCCCCACGTGTTTGAATGTTGGCCCCTGTGATTTATTTATTGTGACTGCGAAAGATAATTTAAGCGGAAATGGTATTCTTTTAAAATTGAAAGGTAAGTCGTTGGGTATCATTGGGATACGGGGTATGAGGACTGTTTGACCAACTGCTGGACCAGTCAAAACTATTGCAACAATGACGTTATTGCGCAGAAATTTTACTTGAAGTCGGGTCCCGTTGCATAAATTTGGTGGTTTGATATTTCTTAGTAAAATTATTGGGGCACCGATTTTAAATTAAGAGAATGTGGGGGAAGGCCGCTTGGGTTCAAGGAATTGAGGAACTCTTGTGGGTAATGAACTACATCTTCTTGATTCATCACAGTATCAATGGATGTGTAGGTTACAATATCTCCTGGGAGTTTTCTCAAAATGATATCATTTATTTCGTCAACGCTACTATTTCTTGCCGCCAATATTGCTCTTTGACACATCAATTGATGGTCCTTGTTTTCTATTTGACTGATGTCAGGGTATACCTTAGTTACTAATTCCTCGATGTTACCCACTTTTACTCCTAAATCTCAATCAATTTCAATTTTATTATTAGAATGAGAAATTTTCCCGTCTCCTACAGAAAGTAATTTTGAAGGGAAAGTTATACTACCTCCCCCCAAATGTGCTCTCATATTTGTCAATAATTTTAAAATATTTACAAATTTCCATAATGGAGAACGTTTAAGGCAAGCCTTCACAATGTCTGCTCTCGTTCCCCTCACTATTACCGGTAAAGTTTGGCGAAAGTCCCCAGCAAACATAACAGTAATCCCACCCATGATTTTATCACAGTTTCTAAGATCTCTAAGAGTTCTGTCTAGAGCTTCTACGTGAGCTCTATGTATCATGGTACATTCGTCCCAGGTTATTAGACTGACGTCTTGTAAAATTTTCCCCAAAGGGCCATTTTTGCGTATAGAGCACACGCTATCTTTCTCTAAATACACAGTTAGGGGCAGTTTAAAAGTGGAATGAGCTGTGCGTCCACCTGCTAATAAGGTTGTAGCAATACCTGACGACGCTACTGCCAAGGCTAGCTTTCCTAGAGACCTTACTTTTGCTAATATAAGATTAGTGAGAAACGTCTTGCCAGTCCCACCGGGAGCATCCAAAAATAAAATTATTCCTTCATTAAAACGAACACTTTTCTTGACACAATTATACGTTGTCACCTGGTCATTAACTAATTTTGGTTCATTTTGTGTGATATACTCTTTTAATTCATTTATGTTATATGGTTTTCGCAACGCTACTTCTAACGGGTCCAGAAGCGAATTATTTTTTTTTGCTGCAGGAAGCCCAAAGTTGGTTAGGGATTTATCTGAAATCTCATGAATTTTATCTTCAATTATGATTAGTCCATGATTGTATACAACGTGTTCTAAAAACTGTGTCCTTCCTTAAAGGCATGTATACATATAAGTATAAGCTTATTAATAAAAATAGTTTAACTTAAAAAATATCAAGCAGAGGTCAGTTACAGTGCATAGGCTAAATAAGTTTTAAATCGACATTATTTGAAAAAGATTTCAAACATCTGACCCATAAAAGGTCAAGGCCCCGTATAGTCGCGCCGCACGCGCGCCGCATGCGCGCCGCATGCGCATGCGCCACTATACGGGGCTTTGACCTACGGCGTGTCGCGTCTTTTGAAGTTTTTCGAATAGAGATTTGCAAGTTTAAAAATTAGTTATATCTATAAATAGTTTATCGATATTTTCAATATTGCTATAAATAGTTATGCTTTTCACATTAAAATAATTTCATTTAAAATAACTTTTATTAATAATAAATATTATTAATCAATATTATAATTTGGAACTTCTTCAGATAAATTAACTATGTTGTATTATTAGGATAAATCGTTAATCTACTTCTGTTAAAAATGGTGTTTTACAATCCAAAATAATATTAATGTTTTGATATATCAAAATAAGTATCGAAATAATATGAATATTAAATATTTATTTATTGTTATGATTTTTTAAATATCGATATTTTTTATTATTAACTATGTGTTATTTTAAATTGATTTGTAACATAGTGAAACGTATCGATATTTGAAAAAAAGTGGTATCAGTGAATCGTTAAAGTGATTAAAAAATCAAAATAATGTGAATGTACGTTCGAGTTCGTCACTATTAGCGCATCAGGTGTGATGACGTCATGGAGTCTCATCGTGTTATACTAGTGGGTACAAACATTTTGTTACCCTACATATAATAAACATTTAATATTTAATTTTATTATTTTTATTGAAGAATTTGTAAATGTAAGTTGTTTGATTGTGTTCCATTTTCGATACTGAAAACGCAGTTAACGGGGTTGACACATTTTTTCATACACCCTGTATATCATCATTATATGCTAATGTCATATCCTGATTCTCATTACGCATTCTGTTTAATATATCTTCACATAAAGCATCACGAAATTTTTTCTGTAACTCTAAGGGGTCAGATGGTTGGCAAAATATAAGGATAGTGGTAAGTAATTCTCTTAATTTTGTAGGTGGCTCGGATATGATAGTATTGGACATGGTATTTTGCCAATGTTCACCTCCCTCCAGTAAACCTAATTCCTTGCAAGCGCCTTCGTACGTTTGGAAAATAACACCATTCACGGTTTTTAGATGTTGAAATGACATTGGACCGCGAACATATTGCAATAACATTCTTAAATAAAAAAAATCAGTTTGATTTGGATGAATGTTATAAACACGGCCTAAAGTTGTGTCGTTTTTTACACCGAGATATCCCTCAACATCTTGCCAGCGTCTTCTTCTAGAAAATGAATTTCTTTGCCAAACGTAATACTGGGGAACTTCGTGATATAAAAAGGTTCTTGCAAAATCGTCGCTTTCGCAGAGATCAAAGAACGCTGTAAGTGTCGTTGATAAAGGATTGTTCACAGGATCTTGGAGATTTTCATTATTATAAAAATATACTCTTTGTCCATTTTCCAAATGAATGGCTAAATGAACTACTGCCGGAAAACGTTCATGAATAGAAAATGGGAAAATTCTCACAAATGCCTCCGAGGAAGTTATATAGCGACCATTTAGATATTTTTCTACTTCATCGTTATTACTTTGTAACGAAAATGTGGCTTGATCAGAATCTTTATGAATATACTTACAGATGTATTTAATAGCTTTGACCGATTGACAAAACTCTACGTTAATGTGTGCATTGAAAATTCGTGATAGTAGTGGATTATAGGGAACCACCCAACGATTATCCACGCCCATTTCTGTACCTTTTACACGAATTATAGCTGTGTTTCCAACATTATCTGGAGACCTGCGTAGGTTGGATAACCGTCATCCTCCATTTGTGTTTCAGAAATAAAATGCCTAGGGAACTTTTTAGAACAAACGTTTTCTTTCATACATGGTGATGCAGGATTATGAAATCCGCAAGGACCATGTATCATATTTTTTATGACAATACTATGAAGAATCGGATCTTGTTGTATGTCAGGTATTTTAGCCGATATTATTGCATTTATAGAATCTGGTTGAACTTTGTTAGCCAGCCACAATAAAATGTGGGCGTGAGGAAACCTCTTTTTTGCCATTCTACACTGTAAACAAAGGCTTTCGATGGGCCAAAAATATTTTTCTTCGTTAATAGGTCTATCATTTTCTTGAGTTTTAAATGAAATACCCTAGAAATTAAATCATGTCTATCTTAAGAATTTTGATTGGGCAATAACTCACTTTTTATTTCTGGCCATTCGGGGTTACATGTAAATGTATATGTATAACGACGGCAATATAACGTGCTGGCCAATATTAGAAGCGTTTATATGTCCATCATTTACGACGGCATCTCTTAAATGAATGTACTCTTCTGCTCTCAATTTTTTCTGATTTCTTTTGATGAAGTCTAGCCTCTCAGAGATCATTTTTGCCTTCATATCAACACAAAATTGGTTGAATAATCCTTTGAAATAATGTATACTGTTAAAGTCATTTATTCTCACCATGAATCTAAATGCATAAAACTGCATACATGAAACAGTTTTAGATGTAGCCGTAGTATTTTGCTGTGGAATATTAATACAGTATCCGTCGTTTCCAAAGGGAAAAAGTAAGGGATATTGAAGCGGGTCATAAGATCTATGAATTTCAGAAACTCGTTAAAGTCGACCATCTCTCGCAGTCAATACAATATTACGGGGACCTTTGTCTTCATCTATCATAAAAACAACTACTTCATCTACTACCGGCGCATTATACCGACCGCTATGTTCATTAGGAGGTTTTACATCAGAATGATGATAAGTTTTAAATAATTCCGTGGTCTATTTTCTAGATTGTACTTCAAACTTTGAATATACGTATTATGATCATGAAGATATGATTGGAGAACGTCGATGAGATCGATTTGCAAGCTTGGGTTTAAATTTGAGCGCAAGGATACCTGATCTGCATGGGAAACAAAATATATTTGCAGGAATTCGGGTTGTGCTCCTATAGCTGGAAGTAAGTCACCGATTAAATGATAAACTTGCCCTTGGACTTTAAAAGTGGGCATAAAATTTCAATCACGAATTTCTTTGGCACCAAATGAAGTCATCTGAAATAATGTATTATATTGTCTTGAGTGATTTAAGAAATGCTTAGATGATGAATGTGAGTCTGATATCCGTTCCTTTAAAACGGATGTTGGTTCCGGAATTATTGGTATATTTACTTTGCCACAACTACAACACAGTCCCGGAGTTGCAGTTGCCCATTTTTTGCTTGGCATAAGTTGCATATTTGATCCATTCTACCAATATCAATATCATTTATCTCAGAATAGTCAACGGTACAATCATAAGCAAAAGCAGCATTTAATAAATTATGTTGTCTGCGAGTTCTATTCCTAGTTGATCGGGCATTTTGCTGTGCTAATCGATGGCATCGTTCAGTGCTTGATTCCCGATCACGATTAGCCAAAGTTCGCGAATTCTGTGAGGCCAAACGTTGAGAACGTTTAGCACTGGATTCCCGATCACGGTTAGCCAATGTTCGGGCATTTTGTGTGGCCAAACGTTGAGAACGTTCAGCACTCGATTCCCGATCGCGGTTAGCCAATGTTCGGGCATTCTGTGAAGCTAAACGTTGAGAACGATCAGCACTCGATTCCCGTTGCCGGTTCGCCAAAGTTCGAAAATTTTGTGAGGCTAAACGCTGCGAACGTTCAACGCTTGATTCCCTTGCACGGTTTTGTTCAGTAACTGCTCGTTGTGTAGCCAACCTGTGCATATTTTCATCCTCAGTTTCATTGCTGCGCAAAACTCGCAGCCGCTTTGCAGTAGCAGTCTGCCGAGAAAGCTGAGTTCTTTTTCTCGGCATTATAGTGATGAAGAAAAAACGTAGAAAATGAAAACTTAACTAAAACGTATCTCGTAATAAAAAAAGAAACGCAAGAGTAAGAAGATTAATAATTAGGAACCTAATTACTTTTATTTTTAACGATTATGTCAAAAGAAAAACCGTAAAATGAAAATAAGGTAAACTAACTTTATGCTCAAACTTAACCCTAATCTAATGAGAATAAATAGGTAGACCACACCTATTTACAGGTTTTATCTAAAGCAAAAAAAATTAGAAACTAAATACGTTAAACTAAACCCTAATCTAATAAGAATAATTAAGTAGGCGACACCTATTCAGGTACCTACAGGTATTATGTACCACAAAAAAGAAATATTAGAAACTAAATACTATTTTTAAAACAAACTATACTATACTTATAGAAAACACATACTTATAAATTAATAATCTACATGAAAACAAAAAAGTGTTATTATTGTGTAACTAAATACTATCCTAAAACAAATAAAGTACCTACTATGTAGAAAACAACTACAAAATGAAACTGTGTTTAAAAAGTAATATTACGATGATAATTATATCGCATAAACAAATTAGCGCTGCATTCAACCATTCAGTAGGGAGCCGACCGCGCGAGTGAACCGTGCGGCATGGTATCTCGTCAAGCTACACCCCTCTCCCGGCTTGCCCGCAAGCACCGCCTCTCTCCCGCTGCGCCGGCCAGCGCAGAGAGCGAGTTGGTTTTGTTTCGGAGTTATTAATCATTGTAATCTTTAAAGTTTTTTATTGAAATTTAGTTATGTCAAAGACAATTTTATTCACAATGAAGTACTCTTAACCAACAACATATTTATTTGTTTATTTGAATAAAGATTAATATTATTATGTTGATACAACTTAAACAAATTATTTCGACCAAATTAGGTACCATAAAAACGGTTTTTGATTAGCGCGTTCAAACAAACAAACAAACAAACAAACTCTTCAGCTTTATAATATTAGTATAGAAAGTATAGATATATATGTATATACACTAGCAACCCATCCCGGCGCCGCACGGGTAGACATAAATAGGTAATTTAAGTTATAAGCATGTTTATTAAAACGACATATTGTCTCGCGAAGTTTTTTGTAGATATTGATACATTCTATAATATTGTCAACCACTTTTTTGTCCTATCATTAATACTCTTCGCAGCGTATGCCATGAAAGACATTTTATGGCAAATTTTTATGGCTAATTTTTTTACACCTTTTCCGTAGCATTTGACTGAAAATAATAAATTAATCGTTTAAATATGAGAAAAAAAAATTGAAAATCATCCTAATTAACTTTTATAATTATGTGATAATACTGACATGTACATATTTAAATTATTTAATTTAATTGTTTAAATATAAAAAAAAAACTGAAAATCTTGTTATCATAGCACATTGAAATAATAAGTGCTAAATATTTTTTAATAGAGGTTAAATAAAAACAATAAAAAAATATATTTGTACAACTATTGAAAAAGTGTAGGAAATTGTGTATCATTTTTGCATTGACATTTTAATTAAATTTTATAATTATGTGATAATACTTACATACATATGTATATTCAAATTAAATAATAAAATTTTGATCAATGAATCACAAATAAGTTAAAAACAGGATTTATTTCACTGTATTATCTTCATTATAATATGTATGCAATTTGCACTTCAGTCTAAGTAACACTTGGCCGGCTATGCTAACACCAAAAATTTAAAAAGTGGAAATAATTGAATTATACGGTATTTCGTTCACTACAAAATAAATTTAATTAATTTTATAGCGTCAACAACACGTGGTAATTATGCTGTTAAAATGCAGCTTATATGACACGTTCGTAGATTTACCATAGCAGCACCATCTATTGATTACTTACTCAACCCAGTCGAAAGATATCGACATCTGTTAGAATCATTTGGAGTTAACAGATAATTGTGACTGTTAAATAATAACAGACAAATAACTAGCTGAATTATACGGTATTTCGTTCACTACAAAATAATTTTAATTAGTTTTATAGCGTCAACAACACGTGGTAATTATGCTGTTAAAATGTAGCTTATATGACACGTTCGTAGATTTACCATAGCAGTGCCATCTATTGATTACTTACTCAACCCAGTCGAAAGGTATCGACATCTGTTAGAATCATTTGGAGTTAACAGATTATTGTGACTGTCAAATAATAACAGACAAATAATTAGCAATAAATTAAAATTGCGATTATAATTTGAGATTTAAACTATCATCTCTCTCAAGTTAGATCAAACTGCGCATGGTGTGCGAATTTTATTATAATCGGTTTAGTGGTTTAGGAGTCCATTAAGGACAAACATTGTGACACGAGATTTATATATATTAAGATATTATAGAGCTATATAAAATAAAGCCACAGAAAATTTTTTTTTTTGAAAAATATTAATAAATAAAGAAGTTACTGATTTTTAAAGTTAGCTCAAAAAATGCGTTACGTGAGTTATATCGTGAAATTTGATTTTTTGTTTATGGAGATAAATTTGATTTAAATGTTTTATTTTGAAGAGTTCACTAAAAAAATGTTTTTAAAACTTAGTTTGTACACGTGAGAGTCTTGGAAAAGTTTTTAACACGCACCATATGCTAGAGAGGTTATTTTTTATTTGTTAACTGCACAGTCGGTCGCTTATTTGTTAATAACTTATGAACTACAGGTCCGATTTTAATAATTTTAGCAATGAATTAAAGGTAAGGAGACGGAGAATATAGATTAATAAAGAAAAACCACGCGAAAAGAAAAAACTGTAATGTTTATAGCGTCCGAACTTCACTATTGTCCACTATCACTGTGTAAATATTCAAAGTCTTATAACTTAAAAACTAGATCACTAAAAATATTAAACTAAACGCTATAATTAATAAAATTCTACAAGTAATTGAATAATAAAGAAAAAAAATTTAAAAGTCTGAAGATAAAGTTTTTTCACACCACTCGGTCGCCTCGTGGTTTTTAATAAAAATCTTATAACTTTTTGTTTATTTGACGGAAGATTCCAACTAAGGTGTCCAAGGATGCGTCTCGACGAGACGCTTAAGTTCGTGTATTAAAAATATGCACTTATCGCGACAAATCGGGCGGCGCACTCGATTTTGTATCTTAAAAACAGGTTTTTTCAGGATATTTCACTGAAATGTAACTCGATTAAATTTTAAACACTACCGTTGTGAAGCCGGTAAAGAGACGCGTCTTTAGACGTATCAAACGCACTATTATTTATTTATTGGATTGCTAACAAAGTATAAATTACGTTTGGTGGCAGCGAAGGATGCAAGAAAACTCTGTTTGACTTATAAACTATATTCAATTTAACAATTGATACTTAAATTTAACTACTAGCTAAGGAGGTGTCTTTAAGTCAGCGATTGACTTAAAACCCATTATATAATTAAATCCTATAACTAACTACATCCTAAATATGTGTCTGTAAGTCAGCGGTTGACTCCAGACTGAATATATATATTTAATCCCATTTTCCATTCCCACCGATGGTGCAAGGCGTGCGGTGTCGTTTTCACTTTCCCATTCCCACCGATGGCTCAGAGTCACCATTCCGTACTTTACACCATTGCTATACCGATAACTGATTGTCCAGTTATGCTTACGTAACACCTCCCCCCGTAGAACAGCGTCAATTGAAGACCTTGGTCGTAAATTGCGCTGGGAGATGATCTGATCCGTATCCTTGAGTTACAGAGATGACGTATGTAGATACTTTTCTATGGATATTTTCACTGGACTGTCCCTCCTTAGGCTTTTTGTCTCTACGGTGATAACTTCGGTATGCAAGGCCACCTGTGAGTGCGCATGAACTGAGTAGTAGCGTGTATAGTGGTATCGCTGTATGATAGAGGCTTGTATCGCTGTCCTTGATGAAGTGTACTGGTGACGTTCATATTTGCCTTAGGAATGTCTACTATCTTTAAGGCTTGACCTTTTAATTTATCATTTAGATTTAAGATGATAAAATTGGATGTTTTTATAAAACAATTCTAGGGAATTATAGCTAAAAAAATTCCTTGTAGCTTTTTAAGACGTTTCGATGGCAAGATAAGATCGTTGTAGTTTGAGTTGGGAAACTGATGGTATAGTGTCGGTCGTCGAATTTCTCGTAGGCTGGCGTATGTAGTGATGCGGTGACTGGTTTGCAGGAGGAATCAGGCGATTATACAATCAGGCGAAGTTGGGCTGTACATGTTGTGTATCTCTTCACATAGATACCCTTTATTGGACTTCGGGCATTCAGCCTCTATGTACTTGAATTCTTTCAGATGGATTGCAAGGAAACGGGAGTGAGGGATAAGAATCTCAAGATTTATGTTAGAAGTGATAGATATTTTATATAAATCATATGTTTGGGATTAAATAATTTGGGATTTATATACTATAATTATTTCATTACTTATATAATATAAACCTAATTGTATTATGTTATAATACTCTCGGGCTCCTATATCTAATACTCTATTACTACCGTACATACTACGTAACTTATCAATTACAGTTGTTTGAATTAAAACTAATTACGTCGTGGTGAGGCGTAAATGTCTTTATTAATGTTAAAACGTTCTGTAACCGATCAAAATTATTGCTAACTATGAGAATAACCTGTCCTAAATGGATGAAATGATATAATTCCTGGTTCCCTTTTTCTAAACTTCGACTAAAGTTTGTAACTAATGCTGATAATTTATTCTGATTATTTAATATGTTATCTATGATTTAATTTGAATGCTGAGTTACCCAGTTTTTCGTCACGCTGACATGATTGTTAAATTCCGTCAGTAATTTATTGTCGTTATTTTGAAGTAATTTTATTGCGTTATTAAAATATATCTGAATAATCAAGGTTCCCGGTTATACTTTTTTCTACGGAACCGAAACCGTCCACGAGACCTCTTTTAGTACGACTAAACTCAAATGACTGCAATTGGTCGAGAGCGGTTTGAAGTTTTGCTTTTAAATATTGCATATGAGGCTGAAATAACGAAAGTGTTATATTATAAAGATGAGGGATTTTACTATCTAACTGGATATGAACTGCCTTTATTTTTGTTGTAAGTTTTGGATATTGATGTGTTTTAAAAAAGAGTGATAGTAGTCTAGATTTGGCGATTGACCCGCGTTTCTTTCGAGTATATACATATATACATATGTATTGGGAGATCACCTTTTGATTAGAAGCTAATGGATTTTTAACGAATAATTGTTGCTCGGGTGAGTACTGCTTTTCAGTCTCTCTAGATCTATTATGAGCCTCTGTCAAAACTTTCCTATGCAATAAACTTCCTTCATGAATTAAATTATCTTTATGTTGTATGGTATACTGTTGGAAAAAATGGGTTCTTAGATCTAAAACTAGTGTGTTTCGCGGTCAAAGTATCCAGTAATAACGTCAATCGGTCTACATCTTTTTTTTTTTAAAAATGTATTGAACTATTGCAAGCTAAAAGGGCCTTATTTAAATTAATAAGGGAATCATTCTTTGATTCCAAATTTAGTATTCGCAGTTGTTCTAAAAGTGTTGAGTGAAATCTTTCAATAATACCATTTTCATTTGGAGTGTGGGGTGTTATTTTATTATATTGAATTTACGTAGTCTTACAGATTCAGCAAATACTTGTTTTGTGACTTCAGGACTGTTATCGGTTACTAAAATATAAGATATACCGTGATGAGTACAGAATTAGAGTAATGCATGAACTATACTTATTGCCGTTCCGTCTTTTAGATAATACACCTGCACGTATTTCGAAAATGCATCGATGATTACTAAAAACTTTTCGCTCTCTATGGGTAATAAGTCCAAGTGAACAGTTTTCAAAGGCTTACATGGTGGAGAGACAAAACACAATTTTTGTAATGTTCGTTTAAGTATTTCCTAATTTATCCAATAATTACGTAGGCATTTTTTTTTTTTTTTTGATGTCGCAGGGAAACTCTTTTTACGAGCCGTCCAACCGGTCTTGGTGGGACCGGAAGGGATGTGTGAGACTCGGCCAGGGCAGGCCCCTACTCACTAAAACCACTGCGAA